>VZQC01002209.1:503360-637336 GCA_009823505.1 Rhizomys pruinosus
ATAAAAAAGGATAGTACATACTCAAGCATGAGTTTAGCTTTCTCAAGAAAGTCTCCTAAGGGAGGATTTTTTTTTTTTTTTGGTCTTTTTAAGACAGGGTCTCCCTTTAGTCACAACTGACCTGGAGCTTGCTATGTAGACAAAGCTGGCCTTGAACTCACAGATATCTGCCTGTCTCTGCCTCCCAAGTGCTGGGATTAGTGACTGACCACCATACCCAGCTAGGAACATGTTTAAAGAATAATGATTTTTGGCAGATAAGCATTTATTTGTTTATTTTGTGTGTGCATGCACATGTGTTTGGAGATCAGAGCCTGCCTTCAGGAGCTGATTCTTTTCTTCCATTGTGTGAGTCCCAGGGACTGAACTCAGGTCATCTGGCTTGGTGGCATGTGCCTGGGGCATCTCACTGGCCATAAAGATTCTTTTAAAATTGACCAAGAAGGCTGAATAGAGGTGCCTTCAAAAGAAGCAGCAACAGCAGCATGCACACTGCTGCATTATGAAGAGTGACTGTGGGGAGACTGGAAATCAGGGAGAGACTGGAAACTTGTAAGATTCAGCGACCTTGGAGAGCAGCACTGGAAGGTAAAGAATGCAGCACCTGTCCTCCTGGCTCTAGGCTAGAGGAGGGCAGGTGTCTCTTTCAAGGCATGGAGTGAGAGGGGAAAGCAAATTAGCAATCCAGTGCAGAGAAGTTTCAAAATCCTCACAGACTTGTGGCCCACTTAGAAAAGTATAATAACTAATAAATAAGTATCAAAAAAGAAAAGTACAATAACCATGCTTTGCAAAATAATCTCGCATCATTTCCCAGAGAGTATCTAAGCTACTATAGCCCAGACCCATCTTGAAAAAGGAGCTATTGTCTGAACTGCAAATATCCTAAGATTCAGAAACTCCCTTCATGTTCCCATCTCCAAGACTCACAGGCATTCCACTCTGGCTTAGGAGTAACTGCTTTGCAGATCAACTTGGCCCAGCACCGTAACTGTGACCTGAGCCCACACGATGCCCTATACTGTAGAATTAAGTGCTGCAACATGGAAGGGATGGGGAGTACCACCCATGACAACTAGGAGATCAGAAGATTTGGTTATGGTTTGGTTTGTACTGTGTCCAAGGTCACTAATCACGGCCAATGAAACCATATAGGAAGACAGCACTGTGGTTCCCACTGGAAATACAAACATTGTACAATAAACTGATACATCAAGACAAAGCTTCAGAAATGAGCAACTAACTAAAAATAGCACCCTTATAAAAGTGATAGCGATACACGGTCTACCAAATGTCCACATGGACAGTGAGGGAGCACAAGGAGGGGGAGGTGATAGGATGCTCCCAAAGACTCGAACTCTTGACTGAGTCAGGGGGTAAAGCACTTACTGTGGAAGCATGAGGATATGAAGCAGGATTCTCATCATCTTCGTAAAGCCAGAATCAGTAGCATGAGGATCTGAAGCTGGACCCTCATGACCTATGTAAAGCCAGACTCAGTAATGCACATTTGTGATTGCACTTATTCTTCTGGTAAGATGGGGGGTGGAGACAGGAGAACTGCTAGAAGTCCAAGACCCAAGAGACAGAAACTAGATGGAAAGTGAGAACCAATACCCATGGTCTTCCTCTGTCCTGCATACACATGCTGTGGCATGTGCACACCCACTGTCACATAAATATACACAACACACACAAGACTAAAACAATGAGCCTAACAGTTCCCTAGCAAAAGTCCAAAAGAATTGCTTTAGGCTAAGGATGTCTGATAAAGAGTTTAAAAGAATGATTATTAAAAAGCCAACAATGACTGGGCATGGTTGCACACACCTTTAATCCCAGCATTTGGGGGTGGAGGCAGGCGGATCTCTCTGAGTTCAAGGCCAGCCTGGTCTACATAGCAAGCTCTAGGACAGCTGCAGCTACAGGAAGACCCTGTCTCAAAAAATACCAACAAACAAAAAAGCCAATGATAGGGCTGGAGATATGGCTCAGCAATTAAAAGCACATATTTATCTTCCAGAAGACCTGAGTTTGGTTCCCAGCACTCATATCAGGAAGCTTATCACCACCTTTAACTCTAGCGCCAGAGGCCAGCAACCTCTTTAGGACTCTGTAGATACCTATATTCACATGCATGGACACACCTACAAACACACACACACACACACACACTACACACACACACACACACACACATATATATATATATATATAATTTACAAATAAGATAAATACTTAAAAATAAGCCAGTGAGATCCAAGAGAATCCAGGTAAGCAGTTGAGTGAAATTAGGACAATGCAAAGTATGAATGAGAAATAAAGAGTCTTGATTTTAAAGATTTTTTTTAAATTTTTTATTTATTTTTATATGTGTACAAATGTACTGTCTGCATGTAGGTTTGTGCACCCATGTCATGTAATGCCATGGAGGTCAGAAGAGGGTGTCGGATTCCCCTGGAACTGGAGTTCTCCTGGAATTGGAGTTACAGACAGTTCTTAGCTGCCATGTGGGTGCTGGGGATCGAACCTGGGTCCTCTGCAAGAGCAGTTGGTGCTCTTAACCGCTAGGCTATCTCTCCAGCCCAAAGAATTTTTTAATATTTTATTAATTTTACTTTTGTGCATTTCCTGCATGTATATGAATGTGACAGTGTCATGCAGTGCCCACAGAGTTCAGAAGAGGGAACTGGATCTCCTGGAACTGGATTTTTTTAATTATTTAATTTTTTTATTGATGCTTTGTGTATTACATACATCATTTTCCAATTCAGTTCAGGCATATTTCCCCTTCCCTTTCCCCATCCCACCATGCCCCATCCCAGATCATGCATTCTGCCATAACTGTCCTGCATCTTTCTCTCAGTTTTTTTCCCCATTTTTTAGCAATAAGTGATAATTTATGAGTACAAGCATCCTTCATGTAAAACTAATTTGCAAGCAGTTGTGCCCAAACCCACACAGCCCAAGGGTCCCACCATCCAGCAGGGGGGCTTGTATGTTCAATCAAGTTGATCAAATGAGTGTCCAGACTATATTGCTGTAGTTTCTCCATTCACCCCAATCGCAGCCCTTACATTCTACCATGCCCCCTGGTCCGCGGATTGTTCCCTAGGCTTAGAAAAGGGGCACAGGTGGATGAGAAGCAAAACAGTCTACTTTCTCTGGAGCTGTTGTTTTGGACTCTGGTCAATTCTGGCTGTTTCCTTTCATGGGCTGACAGTTTGTCCAGGAATGACCTTTTGATCCTACTAATGAAGCACAAGCAATTAGATATATAGGTATTTAAACAGTACTAATTGTTATGGCAGGTTACTTTGGAATAGACACAGATGTTTNCCAGCAATTGATGAGTGTCCCCTTTCCCCACAAACCCTTACCCAACACTTGGTATCATTTGTTTTATTGATCCTAACCAGTCTTATTGGGTGAGATGATATATTAAATTGGTTTTGATTTGTTTTTCCTTAATGATTAGTGAATGTTGAGCAGTCATGATTGTTCTCAACATCTCAATTCCCGGGTCTTTTGTGAAGGTCTGCTGTTCATTTGTATTCTCCAACTAAATTGGCGTCATTTTTTTTCTTTTTTCTTTGTTTTTGGAATAGTAGTTTAAATATCTGTAAATCAATGCTTTTCAGATCTGCAGTGAAGTTCCTACCCAACTCAGTTGGATTCCTCTTCACTTCCTTGATTGTTCTTTAGCTGTACAAAAGCTTTGATGATGAAGCCCATTTGTCAATTTCGACCTTAATTCTGTGCAGCTTGCTGTTATTTAGACGCAAGTCTTTCCACCCTATTATATGTAGTCTGCTGCCAATTTTCTTCTACCAATCTTCAGTTGGTGTTCACGTATGCCTTTAATCCAATTTCTGGAGTTGACTTTGTACGGGTGATTAGGTGTTTATCATCTTCACAAGTAGTGATTCCAGTGTTTTGCCAACACACTTGCTGAAAGCGTTCTTATTCTTCCATTGAGTGTTCTTGCCCCCTTGTCAAATATAGATGGCTGAAACTGTATGTACTAAGTTGAAAATCTCAGTGTCCATTGTAACGTCTGTTTTTTGCCAGTACCAGGCAGTTTTTGTGACTGTATCCCTGTAGTATAGTTTTAAAATCTGGTATAGAGCTAGAGAAAAAGCCTAACGGTAAGAGCACCAACGCTCTTGCACAGGAACCGGGTTCAATCCCCAACACCACATGGCGGCTAAGAAACCTTCTGTAAACTCCAATTCCAGGAGAACTCCAGTTCCATGAATCCTGACCCTCTTTTACCTCTGCGCATGCACGCACGGTGCACAGACCTGCATTGCAGACAGTACATTCAGTACAATACAAAAAATAAAAAAAAAAAATTTTAAAATCTGTATTAGAGATCCTCCTGTATGTTGTTTACCTACTCAGTTTGATTGGCTTTCGGTTCTTGTTTTTCCAAATGAATTTAAACTTTTTTCCAAGCCTGTGAAATGAAACTCTTGGGGATTTGATTGGAATGCATGAAATCTATACAAGAGTTTCAGTAAAAATGACATTTTTACAATGTTAATTTTCCCAATCAATGAGCATGGAGGTTTTCCATCTTCTGAACTCTTCGCACACTTCTTTCCTTAAGGGTTTAATTTTTTTGTAGAAATCTTTAGTGTCTTTAGTTTACCTATGTATGTTATTGTTTTAGGCATGTGAGTGGGAAGGTCTATTTTAATTCTTCTCCAGTTGCTTGTTGTTGAAAGAAAGCATGATTTTTAAGTTAAATTTTACCCTGCCACTTTGGCTAAGCTGTTACATCGTTTCTAGGAGTTTTCTGGGTTGGATTTTTGCATCCCTAAGTAAACAATCATATCTATCAGCAAAAAGGTATAGTTGACTTCCTCTTTTCAATTAGTATTCCTTTAATATCTTTCTTGTCTTATTGCTCTAGCAATGTTTCAAGCACTATTATTGAAGAGGAAGTGGTGATAGGGGCAGCCTTGCCTTCCTTACCATTAAAGAATGTTTCGTCATTCCCCATTAGTATTATATGTCTAGGGTTTCCGTATTATGCTATTATATTGAGAATATCCCCCAATCCGATTCCTTCTAGAGATAACATTGTAGAATGTGATTTGGCCACAGCTTTTCTCAGAATCAATTGAGATGATGGTGGTTTTTGTCTTTGATTCCGTTTAGGTGTTTGATGAGTTTATTGATTTACTTATGTGAACCATCCCTGCATCTCTGGTATGAATCAGACTTGGGACAATGAGGATGATATTCTTGATGTTGGTCTGTTTGCGATTTGCCAGTATTCTGTATAGAATTTTGGCATCTGTGTTCATGAGGACGATGGCGTCCTATAATCTCCTTTTAGTGATCTTCCGTTTTGTAAAGATAATAGTTGGCTTCAATAAAGGAATTTGAGAAATTCCCTCTGATTATACTTCCTAAACAGTTCCAAAATAATGGTGTAAGTCTTTTTGAGATGTTTTATAAATTCTGCTGTGAAACCATCGTGGCTTTTTTAGTTTGGAGGCTTCTTATTACATCCTCTATTTCTTCATATGTATGGGTCTGTTTAAACTGCTGGTTTCATCTTGCCAAGACTTTGGTGATTCCCAGATTTCAATATTCATCCATTTCTCTAGGTTTTCAAACTTGTTAGAATATAGGTTCTTGTAACATTCCCATATAATTTTCTTGATCTTTTCTTGTTCCATTGTGATATTTCCCTTTTCATCACAGGGTCTATAATTTGAATTCCTTGCGATTGTATTGATTTGGAGTTGTTCCTTCTTTCTTTTGGTTAACTGGGCTAGAGGTCTGTCTATCTTGTTTATTCTTTCAAAGAACCAACTTTTGGATTCATTGATTTTTTTGTATTGTTTTCTTTGTTTCTATTTCATTGATTTCTGCTCTGATTTGTGTTATTTCTTCCTGTCTGTTGCATTTAGGGTTCATCTGTTGTTGCCTCTTGAGTGCTTTTAGCTGCAGTGTTAGATCATTCACTTGTGCTCTTTCTGTTTTTCTAATGTAGACACCCAGGCGTAGAAACTTCCCTCTTAGGACTGCTTTTAAGGTATCCCATAGGTTTTTTGTGTTGTATTGTCATTGTCATTCAGTTCCAGAAATGCTTTTATTTCTTTCTTTATGTCTCCCTTGACCCATTCATTATTTAAGAGTGTGTTGTTTAGTCTCCATGTGTTCTTGCAGGCAGTAGGGCTTGTCCTGGTGTTGATGTTGAGCTTCATTGCACTGTGGTCTGATAGAATGCATGAAATTATTTCAATCTTTTTGTATTTGTGGAAGTTTCTTCAGTGTCCCAGTATCTGGTCGATTTTGGAGAATGTTCCATGGGGTGCTGAGTAGAAAGTGTATTCTCTGGTATTAGGGTGGAATATTCAGTAGAGGTCTATGAGGTCCATTTGGTGTATCATATAGTTCAGTTCAGCTGTCTTTCTGTTTATTCTTTGTCCTGTTGACCTGTCCAAAGGGCTCAGTGGGGTATTGAAGTCCCCTGCTATGAGTGTACTGGGTTTAGTGTGTGTCTTGTTGTCCTGGAGAATTTTCTTTATAAAGTTTGGTGCACCAGAGTTTGGGGCATATATGTTCATAATTGTGAAATCTTCTTGGTGAATTGTTCCTTTGATAAAAATGTAATGGTCTTCTTTGTCTCTTCTTATTTCTTTTACTTTGCAGTCTATTTTGTCTGATATTAAAATAGCAACACCTGCTTTCTTTTTGGTACCATTTGCTTGGAATATTTTTTTCTATCCTTTCACTTTAAGGTGGTTCCTGTCCTTGATGGTAAGATGTGTTTCTTGTAGACAGCATATCGATGGGTTCTGTTTCCTAATCCAATCTCCCAGACTATGTCTTTTGATTTGGGAATTTAGTTCATTAATATTTAAGGTTATGACTGATAGGTTTGTGTTGCTTCCTTTTGCCTTATTATCCATTTGTGGTTTGGGTTTAGGTTTTTGCTTCTTCAGTTATGCTTTTATTGATTTCTCTTTCTAGGTGCCTGGGGATGGCTGCTCCTTTCTTCTGTCCTTTGAGTTGCTTCAAGTATTCTCTGAAGGGTTGATTTTCCGGACATATATTCTTTTTTTTTATTTTTAAGACAGGCTCTCCCTTTTTGTTTTTTAGTCCCAGCTAGCCTGGAGCTCACTCTGTAGACCAGGTTGGCCTTGAACTCACAGAGATCCACCTGCCTCTGCCTCCCAAGTGCTAGGATTAAAGTCAAGTGCCACCACACCCAGCCAGACATGTATTCTTTCATCTTGTTTATGTCATGGAAGGTTTTTCTCTCTCTTTCAACTATAATGGACATTTTTGCTGGGTATAGTAACCTGGGTTGGCATGTATTGTCCTCTAACACTGGGAATTCTTTGCTCCACTTTCTTCTTGCTTTCATAGTTTGCACTGAGAAGTCAGTTGTAATTCTGATAGGTTTCCCCTTATAGGTCACTTGTTGTTTTTCTCTTGTGGCTTTAAGGATTTTTTTCTTTGTTTTGGGTGTCTAGCATTTTAACTATGATATGGCGTGGAGAGTTTCTTTTCTGATCTTTTCTGTTTGGAGTTCTATTGCTTCTTGTATTTGTATTGGTTTGTCTTTTTTATTTTGGGGAAATTTTCATCTATTATTCTGTTGAAGATCTGATCAATACCATTCTCTTGGAAGTCTTCTCCTTCCTCTATTCCTATGATGCAGAGGTTTGATCTTTTCATAGTGTCCTATGGTTCCTGGTTGTTCCACTTTTGTGCCTTTTTAAATTTTTCATAATCTTTACTTGAGGTTTTAATTGGTCTGTCTTATTTTCCAGGTCTGATATTCTTTGTTCTGCTTCCTGCATTCTGTTTCTAAGGCTTTTACCATTCCTTTCCTCTTGATTTGATGAGTGTTTGATTTCCTTTTTCATTTCCTCTTCTGATTTCTTTAGTATTTCTACTTCCTTTTGGAGCTTCTCAATCTCTTCCTGTAGCTCTTTGCTTCGCTGGTTGGTTTCCTTATCTTTTTCAGCATGGGATCTTTTCAGTGTTTCTACTTCCTTCNCCAGCAATTGATGAGTGTCCCCTTTCCCCACAAACCCTTACCCAACACTTGGTATCATTTGTTTTATTGATCCTAACCAGTCTTATTGGGTGAGATGATATATTAAATTGGTTTTGATTTGTTTTTCCTTAATGATTAGTGAATGTTGAGCAGTCATGATTGTTCTCAACATCTCAATTCCCGGGTCTTTTGTGAAGGTCTGCTGTTCATTTGTATTCTCCAACTAAATTGGCGTCATTTTTTTTCTTTTTTCTTTGTTTTTGGAATAGTAGTTTAAATATCTGTAAATCAATGCTTTTCAGATCTGCAGTGAAGTTCCTACCCAACTCAGTTGGATTCCTCTTCACTTCCTTGATTGTTCTTTAGCTGTACAAAAGCTTTGATGATGAAGCCCATTTGTCAATTTCGACCTTAATTCTGTGCAGCTTGCTGTTATTTAGACGCAAGTCTTTCCACCCTATTATATGTAGTCTGCTGCCAATTTTCTTCTACCAATCTTCAGTTGGTGTTCACGTATGCCTTTAATCCAATTTCTGGAGTTGACTTTGTACGGGTGATTAGGTGTTTATCATCTTCACAAGTAGTGATTCCAGTGTTTTGCCAACACACTTGCTGAAAGCGTTCTTATTCTTCCATTGAGTGTTCTTGCCCCCTTGTCAAATATAGATGGCTGAAACTGTATGTACTAAGTTGAAAATCTCAGTGTCCATTGTAACGTCTGTTTTTTGCCAGTACCAGGCAGTTTTTGTGACTGTATCCCTGTAGTATAGTTTTAAAATCTGGTATAGAGCTAGAGAAAAAGCCTAACGGTAAGAGCACCAACGCTCTTGCACAGGAACCGGGTTCAATCCCCAACACCACATGGCGGCTAAGAAACCTTCTGTAAACTCCAATTCCAGGAGAACTCCAGTTCCATGAATCCTGACCCTCTTTTACCTCTGCGCATGCACGCACGGTGCACAGACCTGCATTGCAGACAGTACATTCAGTACAATACAAAAAATAAAAAAAAAAAATTTTAAAATCTGTATTAGAGATCCTCCTGTATGTTGTTTACCTACTCAGTTTGATTGGCTTTCGGTTCTTGTTTTTCCAAATGAATTTAAACTTTTTTCCAAGCCTGTGAAATGAAACTCTTGGGGATTTGATTGGAATGCATGAAATCTATACAAGAGTTTCAGTAAAAATGACATTTTTACAATGTTAATTTTCCCAATCAATGAGCATGGAGGTTTTCCATCTTCTGAACTCTTCGCACACTTCTTTCCTTAAGGGTTTAATTTTTTTGTAGAAATCTTTAGTGTCTTTAGTTTACCTATGTATGTTATTGTTTTAGGCATGTGAGTGGGAAGGTCTATTTTAATTCTTCTCCAGTTGCTTGTTGTTGAAAGAAAGCATGATTTTTAAGTTAAATTTTACCCTGCCACTTTGGCTAAGCTGTTACATCGTTTCTAGGAGTTTTCTGGGTTGGATTTTTGCATCCCTAAGTAAACAATCATATCTATCAGCAAAAAGGTATAGTTGACTTCCTCTTTTCAATTAGTATTCCTTTAATATCTTTCTTGTCTTATTGCTCTAGCAATGTTTCAAGCACTATTATTGAAGAGGAAGTGGTGATAGGGGCAGCCTTGCCTTCCTTACCATTAAAGAATGTTTCGTCATTCCCCATTAGTATTATATGTCTAGGGTTTCCGTATTATGCTATTATATTGAGAATATCCCCCAATCCGATTCCTTCTAGAGATAACATTGTAGAATGTGATTTGGCCACAGCTTTTCTCAGAATCAATTGAGATGATGGTGGTTTTTGTCTTTGATTCCGTTTAGGTGTTTGATGAGTTTATTGATTTACTTATGTGAACCATCCCTGCATCTCTGGTATGAATCAGACTTGGGACAATGAGGATGATATTCTTGATGTTGGTCTGTTTGCGATTTGCCAGTATTCTGTATAGAATTTTGGCATCTGTGTTCATGAGGACGATGGCGTCCTATAATCTCCTTTTAGTGATCTTCCGTTTTGTAAAGATAATAGTTGGCTTCAATAAAGGAATTTGAGAAATTCCCTCTGATTATACTTCCTAAACAGTTCCAAAATAATGGTGTAAGTCTTTTTGAGATGTTTTATAAATTCTGCTGTGAAACCATCGTGGCTTTTTTAGTTTGGAGGCTTCTTATTACATCCTCTATTTCTTCATATGTATGGGTCTGTTTAAACTGCTGGTTTCATCTTGCCAAGACTTTGGTGATTCCCAGATTTCAATATTCATCCATTTCTCTAGGTTTTCAAACTTGTTAGAATATAGGTTCTTGTAACATTCCCATATAATTTTCTTGATCTTTTCTTGTTCCATTGTGATATTTCCCTTTTCATCACAGGGTCTATAATTTGAATTCCTTGCTCTTTTTGTTAACTGGGCTAGAGGTCTCTATCTGTTTATTCTTTCAAAGAAACAACTTTTGGCTTCATTATTTTTTTATGTTTCTTTGTTTACTATTCATTGATTTCTGCTTTGTTTTTTTTTTTTTTTTTTTTTTTTTTTTTTTTTTTTTTTTTTTTGATCCAGTTTTGCTAGCATTATTTGTTGAAGAAGCTTTCTTTTTTCTAATGTAGGCACCCAGGTCTATAAAATTTCCCTCTTAGGGAACGCTTTACTAATCCCATAGGGGTTTTTGTGTTAGTATTTCCATTTGTTCATCAGTTCCAAATTTTATTTCTTCTTTATCTCTTCCTGGCCCATTCATTATTCAAAAGTATATTATTTAGTTTCCATCTGGTCTTTAGATAGAAGGGCTTATCCTAGTGTTGATGTTGAGCTTCATGCACTGTGGTCTGACAGAAAACATGAAATTATTTCAATCTTTTGTTGTAGAGGTTTCTCGATTTCGCAAGGATCGTGTTCGATTTTTGTAGAATTGTTCCTGGTACAGAGAGAGTGGCTGAGTAGAATGTTGATTCTCTCAGTAAGGATGCAGGTTCAGCTAGAGCTGATGCACGTCATATTGGCCTGTATCATATCGTATCCAAGCAAACAACAACGTGTCGAATGTCTCCTGTTTTTTTGTCTTGTTGACCTATCTAAGGACTCAGTGGGGTATTTATATCTCCCACTATGAGTGTGCAGGGGTTAGTCTGTGACTTATAGTCCTGGAGAATTGTCTTCATAAATTTGGTGTGATGTACCAGAATTGGGCGCTAATATTCATTAATGTGAAATCTTTGTGGATTTTATTGATAAGAATTTAATTGCCTTTCTTTGTCTCGTCTCTGATTTCTTTTACTTTGGAATCTATTTTATCTGATATTAAAAAATAGCAACACCTGCTTTACTGTGAACAACTGTGCAATTTGCTTGGAAATTTTTTCCATCCTTCCACATTAAGTTGGTGCCTCCTTGGAAAGAAAGTGTTTTCTTGTAGAGCAGAATACTCGATTCGATCTGTTCTAATCCAGTATCTTTCCCAGTCTATATCTTATTGGGAATTTAGCCATAAATTAAGGTTAGGACGATAGGTTGTGTCTTTCCTTTGCTATTAATTATCTGTGGTGATTTTAGGTCTTTCTACTTCTGCAGCTTATGCATTTATTGGTTTCTATTTCTAGGTGCCTGGTGTTGTTTGCTCCTTTCTTCTTTCTTTGAAATAATGCTTTCAAGTATTCTCTTGAAGGGCTGGTTTTCTGGACATGTATTCTTCAGGTGTTTATGTCATGAAGATTTTCCTTTCTCCTCTTCACTATGATGACCATTTTTGCTGGCATATACTTGGGCTGCAATCCATTGTCCCATCAACACTGGAAATGCTTTGCTCCAGGTTCTTTTTACTTTCATTTGCGTTGGAAGTCTTCTGTATTTCTGATTAGTTCCCCTTATAGTGCCACTTGTTTTTTTCTCTTGTCGCTTTAAGGATGTCTTGTTTTTGGCTGTCTAGCATTTTAACTATGATGTGGTGTGGGGTTTTTCTTTTCTGATTTTGTCTTTCTGGAGTTCTATGTGCTTTGTTGTATTTGTATTGGTTGTCCTTTTTTAGTTTGGGAATTTTCATCTCATTATTCTGTTGAGGATCTGATCAATACCATTTCTCTTGGAATTCTTCTCCATCATCTATCCATTCGAGGTGATCTTTCATTATTGTCCCACACTCCTGGTTGTTCCCATTTTTTTATTTTTAATTTTCCATAATCTTTCCTGGAGGTTTTAGTTTCTGTGTTATCTTCCAGCTATCATTGTTTGTTCTGCTTCCTCCCATTCTGCTTCTGAGCTTTTTTCATGTTTCCTTTTCCTCTTGAATGATAGTGTTTATTTTTCCTTTTTCGTTTCCTCTCATATTCTTTAGTTTTCTATTTCTTTGAGCTTCCGATCTCTATTTGGCTCTTGTTCACTGGTCTGTTTTTATTCTTTAGCATGGATCTTTTCAGATCTATCTTCCTTCCGGAGCTTTCTTCTCTCTCTCTCGTACTTCTTGATCCTCATTCTTTTTCTAGTTCTTTAATTCTCTTATGACTGGTTCTTAAAGTATGTTCCCATTGTGTTTTCTAGTCTGGTCCTGCATCCCAGAACCCACGCATGGATCTATCCATGGTGTGGAAAGCTTCCTGGCAGCATGGATCCTTCCCTTTTCCAGTGTAGTCTCTTCTTCTTCGTGATCCTAGCACATGGGCTTCTCCTTGCCCGTATTCCAATTGAGTCCTATCCCTCACTTGTGTGAGGCTGTTTCTTTCCTCCTTCAGATGTTTCTTCGTAATCTCACTTGGCAGGCAGGGGGCTCTTCAGCCCGCCTGCTGCTAAGCTCAGGAGATCTCAAATCTCAATAGTCACACAAGCGTGCCTTTAATACCGGCTGGGAGGATAACTCTGCCCCCACAGCCACTAGATCTAATCAAGCCAAAGACCACACCTTTAATTCCAGCTGGGAGGATAACTCCAACCTCACAGCCACAAAGGCCAATCGAACCAAAGACAGCAGGACCAAAGAGGCACCCAGTTCCTACCTGTCTCCCCCTCTTCCTGCCACTGGGCTCAGGAGATCTCAAAAATTGCAAGATTTTTGACGAAAAGGTTTCATGTCTTTCTGTACCCCCCCTTTTTTTTAATCCATGAGTCTCCAGATGACAGTTTTATTATACATAACTATAGGGTAGAATCAAGGCACAGATTTCATCAAATTCACCCATGTTGTTTTGGGTGACTATATGTGATTAACTTGGGAAGCAAACTTAATTTTTATGTTAAATCATCTTAAAGAGAATGCTACAAGGTGATACTGTACAACAGAGAAACTGTAGAGAACATTTGTATGTGCCAGTCCCAAAGTTATTGCTCTACAGATTTTATGTAAAACAAATGTGGACAACAGCGAATTATATCTCCATTTAACTCAGATGCATTACCGTTTTTATCAGAGTCTGTAAATCAATGCTGTTTAATATACACATTTTTACTAAGTCCTAAAACATCATGTATCCTGTAGACAGTGTCTAGGCAAAACTGGGTACTTGTTAAATTGATGCCTATCCTTGAGGGTGAGATGGGTTTCTTGTAGAATGCATACAGATGGGTTTTGTTTAATCCATTCTCCCAGTCTATGTCCTATGATTGGGGAATGTAGATGACTAATATTTAAGGTTATTATTGAGAGATGTGTATTGCTTCCTTTCACCTTATTTTCTGTTTGCATTCTTGGTTTAAGTTAGTATTTTCACAGTTATTCTGTTATCAATTATTCTCTCTAGCTGCTCAGGGATAGTTACTCCTTTCCTCTGATCTTTGAATTGTGTTTTCTAAATGTTTGGTTTTTTTGGATATGATTCTTTCATCTTGTTTATCTCATGAAAGATTTTTCTTTCTCCTTTAAGTATAATTGACATTTTGCTGCATATAGTAATCTGAGTTGGCATCTATAGTCATTTAGCACTGAGAATACTTTGGTCCATGTTCTTCTGTCGTACATTGCATCAAAATTTCAGCTGTAATTCTGATGAGTTTCCTTTTATATGTAACCTGCTGTTTTTCTATTGCAGCTTTCAGTATTGTGTCCCTTTTTTGTATTTTTTTTTTTATTTGGGGCATCTAATGTTTTAACTATGATATGGCATAGGGAATTTCTTTTCTCATCTGTCTATTTGCTTTTTGTAATTGTATGGGTTTGTTATTTTTTCAGTTTGGGGAAATTTTCTTCTATTATTCTGTTGAAGATCTGATCAATACCATATTCCTGGGATTATACTCCTTCCTCTATCCCTATGAGGCAGAGGTTTGGTCTGTTCATAGCGTTCCACATTTCCTGATTGTTCCACGCTTGTTTTTTTTTTTTTTTTCATAATCTTTACTTGAGCATACTAGTTCTTCTAGCTTATCTTCTTTACTTGAGATTCTATTTTCTGCTTCATCTAATCTGTTACTGAGGCTTTCTCCCATCATTTCCCGGTGATTGGATGTGTTCAATTTCCTTTTTCATTTCATCCTGTGATTTCTTTAGTATTTCCATTTCCTTCTCGAGATTGTCTTTCTCTCCTTCTAGATCCTTGACTCTCTGCTTGGCTTTCTGCTTCATTTCAGCCTGGGATCTTTTCAGTGTTTCTACTTCCTTCTGGTGGTCATCCTTTTCTCCCTCTAGTTCCTTCCAGAGTTTGTCATTCTCTCCCTTCAGTTCTTTTATTTGTTTTTTACATTCCTTGATATTTTTGTGCATGTCTAAGATTTTTTGTTTAGAATCTGTGTCCTGGGTTACCTACAGAGAGAACTCATTTTTGGAGTCTTCCGTAGGACTGATAGAATTTACTGGGGATTTATTGTTTGCTTTCCCCATGGTGTTGATTCTTTTGTTGTGCTTTTGGCATCTGGATTTGATTTGTTGATTGTAATCTGATGTAAAATTGGTGTGTTTCTTCTTTGGGTTGAAGGGCTGTCCCTCTAGGTTAATTTAGGAGTGGCAGGTTTGCTGTCTCTTCTTTTACTTGTGACCCCGAGTCTCTAAAGCTGTTCCCACAAGGATGGCCATTCTGGGGGTGGGGGTTTGGCCTGCCGTGTGCAGTCCCTACCTCAGATGAAGTCATCAAGAAGTCGAGCAGAGGTGCTTGCCCACAGCCTTACAGGTCTGAGCAGGAAGTTGAGCCTCTGCAGCCACCCTGGGCACAGTCCCTATCTCTGGCTCTACTCCACAGGTCCTACAGTAGTGCGCAGAGCTGCCCACATCCTTACAGGTCTGAGCAGGAAGTTGAGCCTCTGCAGCCCCCCTGGGCACAGTCCCTATCTCTGGCTCTAGTCCACAGGTCCTACAGTAGTGCGCAGAGCTGCCCACATCCTTACAGGTCTGAGCAGGAAGTTGGGCCTCTGCTGGCCCCCTGGGCACATTCTCTACCTCCAGCTGTAGTCCATTAGTCCGTCAGAGGTGAACAGAGGTAACATAGTTGCCCCAAAGGTATCACTCTTAGTGAAGTCTGAGTGTTTCCACTAATATTGTGAAAACATTCCCCAGCACTGCTTTGTATGTGATAGTCTCGGTTTAAACAACCTTCTTTTCAAAAATTTTATTTAAGTCCTTTTTCTATGTTTTTATTTCTTGACTAAAATTTTGACAATCTTCCTTGTCTTCTAGGAGAACCAAGAATGAGGGGTTATAAAGATATCTAATAAGCAAGATACAGGGACTCACTGATTTTCTCGAGGACCCAAGTTTCTATCCCAGCACCTATATCACAGAGTTCACACCTGTTTGTAATTTGAGATTGAGGAGATCTGCATTCTCTAGCCACTGAGGCATCTGCATGCACAAGCCCAATCCCAAACACACACACACACACACACACACACACACACACACCACATACATGAATGCATGCATGCACAAACACAAAGAAAAAACATAATTAAGCAAAATAAAAATACATATTTAAAAAGTACCATGATAGTATCTTATGTTGGTTTCTTGGTTTTCATCTCAAAGTCTAAAATTCTAAGAGTTTTAATATGAATAACAACATTAGGCAACATACCCAGCAACTAATCATAATTCGTCGTGTCTCCCCAAATGCACTGTATGACTACAAACATCTAAACAGCAATGCCATTTCTTGATTGTGTAATTGAGACACGTCAATTAAAATGTTTGAAATTCAGTCCTAGCAAGGAAAACACTTTGGTTTCTTGTGATATTAAAAAAAAAAAGATTTAAAACTCTTAGCAAGAAAGTCATTCTGCTTATATAATTTGTACCCACTTTTGATAACCCAAATAATTTGAATACTAATGTGGTTTGTATGTCATATCTGTGAAATAAGCATGAGCCATTGGTGATAATAGGATGCTATATACTTGGCCTCATGAGTCATGGAATTAGGCATAAAGAATACTACAGGTCTACATAATTGTTCTTTAAATAACATAGACATATGGGACCAGAATAACAACACACTAGATGACTGGGCTAATGGGAGCTTTGCTTTATACCCCATGAGATATGGAGACTGCCTGCATTGACCTGTGATCTGTAAAAATGCTAGTATACAAGCAGTTCTTGCACCTATCTTCTCAGAAATGTTGTCTCTTCAACACCAGTCCTTCGACTTATTTATCCATCCACAATTCTTGAGGGCCGAAAATGTAATCTTGAGCTTACAAAGGTGAGCTTTGATACTTTAAGCAAAAATATTACTAGAATTTCATCCTGGGGTTCCATGAGGAGTCAAATAAGTGAGGAAGGTAGAAATATTATGGTTAAGGTGTATACTTGAGATTTTTTGGTCCATATCTGTCATAATATAGTTCATATCTGTTAGACACAATAATATTCTGTCTTGATTATTTCATTATGTCCTCTGTACAAGCAATTTTGACTCTTCTCTAACTTTTCATCTGTCTGGTATTCAGTCATCTACTCAACCCCAGCATTTACCAATCTCATTATCTATCATCAACTTTGTACAAACATGGGTCAGATTCTTCTCCACTGAGAAATGCACTACTTCTTAATAAAAATCACCATTAAAATTTTATGGCATTTTCTATACTTTTAGTGATAATGTTGGTGGTACTTTCAAGAGTGCCTTAAGTACTAAAAGCAACCCTTAGGCATTAAGTGAAACTAAGATAAAAATCCAGGAGTCTACCAGTAAATTATCATCATATATAGAAATTTCCTTATATATGCTGAAGTGATTCTGCCTGACACCAGTGTTCATACTTTTGATTTTCTTTTTACTTTATCTTTTGCAAAGTCCTCATCAGAAATATGGAACTGCAAAACCAAACAGCTGTCACAGAATTCCATCTTCTTGGACTGACAGATGATCATAAACTGCTGCCTCTGGTCTTCAGCACGTTCTTGTCCATGTACTTTGTCACTGTTCTGGGAAACTTGCTAATCATATTAGCCATCAGCTCTAACTCCCACCTCCACACACCTATGTACTTCTTCCTCTCTATTTTCTCCATGAATGACATTTGTTTGAGCACAACCACAATCCCAAAGATGCTGGTGAACATTACAGTACAGGATGAAAGCATTACATACATACATTGTCTTTCTCAAATCTGCTTTGTGGTAATTTTTACTTGCATGGAAAATTTCCTTCTGGCAGTAATGGCTTATGACCGTTATGTGGCCATTTGTAATCCTCTGAGGTACACTATCACCATGAACCACGATTGCTGTGTTCTGCTAGTCCTATGCTCATTTATCTTTAGCATTGCAAATGCTCTGCTCCACAGTCTGATGGTGCTACACTTGTCCTTCTGCCAAGACCTAGAAATCCCCCAATTCTTCTGTGAACTGGCTCAGGTTATTAAGCTTGCATGTTCTGATACATTTCTTAATAACCTTCTGATATTTGTTACATCCTTTGTGTTTGGAGGTGGTCCTATCTGTGGAATTTTGCTATCATATATTTGGATTGTGTCTTCATTCTTGAGAATGCCATCCACAGTAGGAAAGCAGAAAGCATTTTCTACCTGTGCCTCTCACCTCTCAGTTGTTTCCTTGTTCTATGGGACATGTTTTGGTGTGTACATTGGCTCTGCAGTGACTGATTCTCCCAGAAACACTGCAGTAGCTTCTGTGATGTACAGTGTGGTCCCTCCATTGCTCAACCCATTTATTTATAGCCTAAGGAACAGGGACATGAAGGAAGCCTTCAAGAAACTTGTTGGTAGAATAGCTTTTCTTATGTGAAAAGTTTTGCCAGGTAAGTTTGTTTCTCGAAAAATTAAATTAAACATATATTATTCAGCTTATATACTTGATTTTCCTGACAATATAATTTTCCTAAAATAAATACAATCCATCATGTGTTCTTTGACATTAGTATTAATGCTTCCCACTGTGCTATGTTCTACCTATTACTTTAGTTCTTGGACCACTGTTTCTTTATTAACGATATACAGAGTGGGAGCTTAAAGTAGCAGTGGTCATGTCATAATTATTCTGCCGATGTCTCAAAAGTATCTGAAGTTGTTAATTTATACAGGATAATATTCCTACCTAAACAAAACTCTCATTCATGTGATAGTACGGCAGGTGCCCTCAGAAATACTATTGTAATTGTTTGGCTTCTCAGAAACTGGAAGGACACTTAATGACAAATTATCATTCTCTTTCAATAAGAGTTTTCATATATTAATTGTTATTATTGATACTATTTTCTTCATTGGAAAATATGTGCTTTAAATTCATGATATTTGAACCCAAACAGTGAATGTGTATTTAGTCTAAAAGTAGAAATTAATGTTTTTTCATTGCATGTTCAAATATGAAGACTTAGTTTTTTAGTAGTGTATCAGCAGTAAGAAATACACCAGGTTATGTTGAACTGAACATCATTCTCTTCCCTATAAGGTCTCTCTACCCTAGGATTGATTATCCTAGGAAACCTAGGTGTTTGCAGAAAATGCTCTAATCAAGTTGTCATAAAACCAAAGACCAAACAAAACAAAACAAAACAAAACACCAAATACAAAAATGTACAGGTCTTTCCTTCAGTACACCGATGCTCTACTTAGGCTTACTTACCAGAATAATTCTCTGTTCTTGACTTATTGTTATGTCCAAAATGCAGGACAATTTGTTTCTTTAAAAGGGGATTGAATTATATGAAAAATACTAAATATGAGTGAAGAACCTGAAAATTGAGACAAAAGCCATTTCCTCGGTTTTATATGTTTACAGAATTATTATCATCACTCAATAAAACCACACTTAATACACATATTCTGGTGGCAGTGGCAGTGGATCTTTGTGAGTTCAATACCAGCCTGATCTACATAGTATGTTCTAGGCCACCTGGGGCTGTAGGGAGACCCTATCTCAAGAAAAAAACAAACAAACAAACAAACAAAAAAACAATAACCAGAAGTCACTAAAACAATCAGGAGACTATTAATTATGGAGATGGTTTTTGGTCTGAGGCAGCCACTACTGAAGCAAATAATCAAGCCTCAGTTTTAAAGCATAATGATCTACTTCACCAGCCTCAGAGTTATGTCCAGACAATTAATTTCATGAGCTACTTTTTAAAGCTGCTTAAATTAAAACTTAATGAAAAGCATCCATCTCTTCTTTCAATGCTTATCACTATACTCAAAATTCAAACATATTTTTCCTGTTACTCACTTGTTATGAATGATGTGTGTGGAAATACATGCGTGATGACATTAAAAATGCTGAACCTTTCAGAAGTTGAATAAGTTTTTCCCATGTGTATGCTATTGAAATGGTCTTTATGCTTTCTGAAGGAAATAAAAGAGAATTTTTTTACTGCTATGTGATTGTCAGCTCCACTATTTGGATCACTAATTTTGTATTATTTCCAAAGTGATTTCCTAAGTAACACACACACACACACACACACACACACACACACACACACACACGAAGTCATCTTTGTATTAGAAGTCCCTCATCATTCATCTCTTCTCTTCCAAATATATTTGAGTATACTGACAATAAAATCAGTAGAAACATTGACTTTACTTAATGTTAATCTTCATGTGAATTTGATCATGATTTGTATATAATGTGCCAAAAACTTCCCTTCCTATTTTCTATTTTTAATTAAATCAAATTGTTACACTCCAAATAAATGTTCTTTGAATCACAGAGCATGTATATATATATATATATTTCTAATCTTAAGTTTAGTTTTGATTTTTATTTAACATGACTTTTTAAAAGTTATATATAGCGGCTTATATTTATTATTTTATCACTTTTTTTCTCAATATTTCGTTCTGTACTAAGTTGATTCTTTCTAGATATTGAAACCTGTATATTCTTTGGTGAAGGAATGGTGTGGACAACATTTATGAGAGCCTTAAGTCCTAAAATTTTGTCAGGAAAATGCTATGCTGCAGAAATTGAAATTAACTTTATTTTATTAACTTCTTTTATAAGAATCCTATTCCCCTGCTTTGATGTAAATTCACGAATAAAGAATGAGATCATCTACTGATTTTTTTTTCTGGGTTTACAGGATACAATAGGCTTGCTGTGTCTTCACTTCCATTTATTTTACCCTTACCTTATAGCAGTGCATCAATTACATAAAATTCCGTTTTCTGTCATAATCACAAGCCCTAAATAATATTCATTACAATTACAAAGTTACATTCTCTAAAAGGCTAATCACCTTTTCCCACCAACAATTTTAGAATTTATGCAATACTAACATTAAATATATTATACATATAAGTTTGATATATTCAAGGTGATAACAGTAGTAGGAGTCAATGTAACATGCCCAGCTCTGAAGCCTCACCCTGACAGCAAAACTTTCCCCAACAAGGGAGACACCACTGTTGTATATCAAGACATCCACGTGTGTCCATGTGGGTTTAACTCATCACCTCAAATTTATATTAATGGACATTACTGTTAAAAGTGTATGGTGGAAATGGCTAATTCATAACCACATCTGCTGGGTGTGGTGGCACATGCCTTTAATCCTGGCACTTGGGAGGCAGAGACAGGTGGATTTTTGTGAGTTTAAGGCCAGCCTGGTCTACAGAGCGAGTTCCAGGTCAGCTGGGACTACAGAGAGACCCTGTCTCAAAAAGATAAAAAAAATGTATATGGTGAACATGGTTAATTAATAACCCTTCTTAAATAATGTAATCACTCAATAGAAGTAATGTCACAAATTTCAGTTTTTAAATAAAGCTGCAGTAGTATCAAGACATTTGTCATGATCATTACTGTTTCTAACTTGATATTGGATAATATCCACCTCTAAATACCAAATGCTGGAAAAAGGAAATGTAAAACCTTTAGTTATGCAATTTTGCCTGGCTACCAAGAGCTGAAGAGAGTACATTTCTTCATTGTTTGATCTCTTCCCAGTTCTCTCTAAAGATCAACAATGAGTAGGTGTCTTCCTCTGAGAATTCCTGAATTTGCTGCAACATCTATAAATGTAATGACTTGTGCCAAATGAATTCCACATGATTGTTAATGTCCTGGAAAATTAGTTCCCAGAAATTGGTTTCCTGGAATTTGGGGATGTTTTAGAAAAACAAAGTTCATACCATGTCCTAATTTCTCATTTTGACTAAGTGTATAAGGCAGCACCTACTAATTTACATATTGTTTATCTGATTCCAATGTCAGATGCCAAGTGAAAACCGCAGCTTTTTAAAAAAATAGTTTCTTTATAATAGTAGTTTTACTTGGTCTTTGAAATGGCTATGCATGCATTCAATGCATCTTGATTATATCCATCTTTCACTATAATGCCCTGCCCCTGACATACCCAAACTTATTTTTCTAGAATCTTTATGACTTTTTAAATTAGTGTATGAATAATAGCATTGGAATTCAACCAATTGAGTGCAATTAGTGCTGCCCATGGCTGTGACATTATCCTGTGGAGCACCACAGCAGCTACTCAAGACCATAGATCCTTAGTTACAGTTAGAATGTGGACTTTCCTATCTAGGCTGAATGTATTAGCTGCCCAGATCTTATGCAGGTGGACATAGTCACTGTGAGTCCATGTTTGAAAAAAACCCTGCCAGTTCCAGAAAATCACAGATGTCTTCTAAAACCTCTGTCTCATATCATTTTTGTGCTTTCCTCCATGATGTTCCCTGAGCCTTGGTGGGAAGTTTGATATAAATGTTCCTTTTGGGCCTGGAGAGGTGGCTCAGCAGTCACAAACACTGGCTGTTCTTTCAGATGTCCTGGTTTCAAATCCCAGCACACACATGGCCGCTAACAACTGTTCCAAGGGACCCAACCCTCTCTTCTGTCCCGGGTGGGCATTGCACTACACAGGTGCAGTTATATACATGCAGACAATATGTGCATATATATATATAAAATGAAATAAAGATAATTTCAAAATAAATTTTCTTTTCAACACTGAGAACTCAGTCACTGTTTTATTGTTTTGAACAATTTACCATACCCTACCGCAAAATGAAGCCTCATTGACCAAGTTTTAGTGCAATAAAAGTCTGGGGTATAAGCAAGAATAATTCTAAGGCAATTTGATCAGAAAACTATAATATCACTAACCAAGGATTTTTACATTCCTTTCAGTGCCAAGCAAAAAACTTGTCAGTAAATTCTAAAAGACAATGTTGTCATAGTTAAACAAGCCATAATATTAGCTGATTATATCTTTTTGTGTTCAATTACTTTTAATAACAAAGAAAATATATGCTTAACACAGAAAATGCATCAAATGTCAAACATTACCTACAGATTAATATTGTGAATCTGACAATATATTTTCTTTTTTAAATATTTTTATTGATGTTTTGTGCATTTTGCAGTCCAATGTAGATGCATTTCCCTTTCCATGCCCCTGACCCCACCTGAGTTCATGCATTCTGCAGTGCACTTTTTACATCTTTCTTGAATCTTTATAAAGTTTTTTCAAAGCAGATATTATAGTTTCAGGGAGAACTTTACTGTTTCAGTTGGTTCTTTGTCCCAGTTCTTTTGTTGTTGTTGAACCTTCTGATCTGTATTGCTTCAACATATGCACACACACACACACACACACACACACACACACACATATATTCACACCTATACTAAACTGTCATCTGAAAATAAAATGCACATTATTTACAAATCCTATTTCAGGATTCACATTTTATAGTATTTTATTGATATTTTTGTGTATTTCAGACACCATTTTCACCGTTTTTCAGTTAAATTTAGACAAATTCCCCTTTCCCTTCTTCCCTCCCCACCCCAGTTCATGCACTCTGCCATACATGTCCTGAATCTTTCTGTCAGTCTCTCCAAAGTTTTTCTCTGCAAAAGTTTATTGTCCTAGGCAGAATTCAAAGACATCAGTACTTTCCTTGACCCAGTCATCATTCTGATGTGGCTCGCTCTCAACTGTACCACAACAAAGTATGCCCATGTACATTTCATATATGTACCAAAATTATATCCTTCAGGAATAAACTTTATGTTAATTCCGACATATGTCCAGGAGTTCACATTTTTTCCTTTTAATTTTATATTACTCTAAAATATGTATATAGACCTTTCATACATATACGTTAATTACCATGTCTGAAAGTACATGGTAAGTTAATTCTGGGGCTCATTAGGGGATTCACATTATAACCTCACAGTTACTATAAGATAGAAAGAAATATAACGATAATGTTGCTCAGCTTGCCTTTCAATTGGGGGATTTGTTACTAGCATCCACAAATAAGGGAACCCATTTCCCATTTGTTCTTTTGGGACTGTGTTACTTCAATTTGCATAATGGCTTTGAGTTTTATCCATTTACCTGCAAAATTCATGATGCTATCTTTCTTTACTGCTGCATAGAACTCCATTGTGTAGATGTAATATATTTTTGTTATTCACTTGTCAGTTGTGGGGCATTTGGGTTGGTTCCAACTCTTCATTATTGTGAAAAGAACTGGAGTAAATATATATGTGCATGTATCTCTGCAGTAGGGTGAGTCTTGTGGGTATATACGCAGGAGTGGTAAGGCTGGGTCAGGTGGTAGGCTCATTCTGAGTCTTTTAAGGGTTCTCCACACTGCTTTCCACAGTGCTTTTATGAGTTTACATTCCCAACAGCAGTGGATGAGTGTTCCCCTTTCCCCACAACTTCTCCATAATTTGGTGTCTTTTGTTTTCTTGACCTTAGCCAGTCATATTGGAGTGAAATGATATCTTAGAGTGGTTTTAATTTGCATTCCTGTAATTATTAATGATGTTGAACACTATTCAATATGTTTCTTAGCCATCTTTACTTCCTCACTGGTAAAGTCTCTGCTCTTTACTCCAGCTAGTGAGTGAATCATTTGTTTTCTTGCTTCTTTGTTTTTTGAGTAGTTTATATATTCTGACCACTAATGCTCTGTGAGATTTAACACTGTTGAAGATTTCCTCCCACTCTGTTTTCTCTTCACTCCCTTGATTGTTTCTTTCACTGTACAGAAGCTTTTGAGTTTGATGAGGTCCCACTTGTCATCTGTGACATTATTTCCTGTGCAGCTGTCTTTTGATTTATTAAGTATTTTCCTATTCCTATGTCTTGTAGTTTGCTATCAAATTTTCTTCTGTCACCTTCAGAATTTCAGGTTTAACATTGAGGTCTTTGATCCATTTAGAGTTGATTTATGTACGGGGTTAGAGGTAGGGTTTATTTTGTTCTATGTATGGTGACCCAGTTTTGCCAGTACCATTTGCTGAAGATGCTATCTTTCCTAGAGTGAGCTTTTCTGCCCCCTTTATCAAATATGAGGTTGCGAAATTTGTATGAGCTCAAGTTTGGATCTTCAGTTTTCTTCCATTGGTCAAGGGGTCTGTAGGTAACTGTGATGTTATAATGTGAATCT
Organism: Rhizomys pruinosus; assembly: GCA_009823505.1. Classification (NCBI taxonomy): domain Eukaryota; kingdom Metazoa; phylum Chordata; class Mammalia; order Rodentia; family Spalacidae; genus Rhizomys; species Rhizomys pruinosus. The sequence continues at coordinate 528,201 of VZQC01002209.1, forward strand.
CCTAATGAGCCCCAGATTTAACTTACCACTTACTTTCAGACATGGTGATTAATGAATATGTTCAGAAGGTATATATACTGATGGATGATCTTTTTCATGTGGGTCTGTATGTGATTTGCAAGTATTTTGTTGAGAATTTTGCATCTGTAATCCTTAAAGAGATGGGTGTATAGTTTTCTTTTTTGGTTGTGTCTTTGCCTGGTTTTGGTATTAGAGTTTTGTTGGCTTCATAGGAGGAGTTTGGGAGATTTCTCTCTGTATCCTTCTGAATAGTTTGAGTAGTAATGGTTGAAAGACCTCTTTAAATGTTTTCTTTTTTGTTGTTGTTGTTTGGTCTTTTTGAGACAGGGTCTCCTTTTAGTCTCAGCTGGCCTAGAGCTCACTATGTAGACCAGGCAGGCCTTGAACTCACAGAGATCTGCCTGCCTCTGCCTCCCAAGTGCTGGGATTAAAGGCTTGTGCCACCACACCCGGCAGACCTCTTTAAATGTTTTATAGAATACTGCTGTGAAACAATCTGGCCTGGGCAGGTTTTAGTTGGAAATTTTTTTATTATATCTTCAATTTCCTCAGACGTTACGGGTCTGCTTAAAATGTCAACCTCCTCTTCATTAAGCTTTGTTGGTTCCCAGGATTTCAGATATTCATCCATTTCTCTTACATTTTTCAAACTTGGTAGAGTATAGATTTTTGAAGTATTCTCATTTGATTGTCTGGATCTTTTTTTATCTGTTGTGATGTTTCCCTTTTCATCATGAAAGCTATTAATTTGGAATTGTTCTTTCTTTCTTTTGGCTAACTGTGCTAGAGTTCTGTCTATCTGTAAGGATTCCTTTGGCAGAAGCACTTAGGGAGTCAGCAAGCAATCTCCAGCTTGTACCCCTGCTGGTCTCCTGCTTGCCTTTGAAAACCTGCCTGGCCCCATTTGTCTTTGATGTTTTGAGCAAAGCATTATTTCATTCCTGTAGTGATCTGGAGTTTATGGCATGAAATCTTGCATGACCCAACCCCCAATTCTGTATCCCAACCACAAATTCTGTATTTCCCAACCCTCACAGGGTCCTGTATAAAAACCCCAGGTTACGCCGGGCGTGGTGGCGCACACCTTTAATCCTAGCACTTGGGAGGCAGAGACAAGCGGATCTTTCTGAGTTCAAGGCCAGCCTGGTCTACAAGGCGAGTTCCAGGACAGCTGGGGCTACAGGGAGACCCTGTCTCGAAAAGACCAAAATAAATAAATAAATAAAAAACCCCAGGTTACAGCAATAAACTGAGTTATTGCCCTCATGGAATTGCTCCTGATCTCGTTTTTGGGTCTGTCTCTTCTTTATTCTCTCTCTCTCTCTCTCTCTCTCTCTCTCTCTCTCTCTCTCTCATTCTATCAGGCTTCACTTCCAATCTTCCTCACCTTCCCTATAGGACTTAGGTCTGGATTGTTAACCAGTTGGCCAGGAACAATCCCCAGGGAGCTTGCAGTGCTGAAGAACTGTGAGCCCTGATCCAGAAAGGAAACCTCCCATGGAAGGCTGCACACACGAGATAAATTAATTACTACATCTACTTGGTTTGTTTTTTCAAAGAACAAGCTTTTGGATTCATTGATTTTTTTTTTTTTGTATTTTTTCTTTGTTTCATTGATTTCTACTGTGATTTTTGTTATTTCTTCCTGTCTGTTGGGTTTAGGGTCCATTTGTTGTTGCCTCTCAAGTGTTTTTAGCTGTAGTGTTAGATCGTTTATTTGTTCCCTTTCTGTTTTATTTTTATTTTATTTTTTTTTTAATTTAGGGTGGGCACTTAGGGCTATAAATTTCCCTCTTAAGACTGCTTTTAAAGTATCCCACAGGTTTTTTTTTTTTATGTTGTATTGTCTTTTTCCTTTAGTTCCATGAATATTTTTATTTCCTTTATTTTTTCTCTGACCCATTCATTATTCAGGATTACTCAGAGTTTTGTTGTCTAGTTTCCATGTGTTCTTGTAGCTAGTTGGGCTTATTCTGGTGTTAATATTGAGCTTTATTGCACTCTAGTCTGATAGAATGAAATTATTTGATTATGATATGATTTGATAATGATAGCATGAAATTATTTCAATCCCTTTTTATTTGTTGAGGTTTCTTTTTTTTTTAACATTTTTTATTGATGCTTTGTGCATTTCATACATCATTTTCCAATTCAGTTCAGGCATATTTCCCTTTTCCTTCCCCCCCCACCCCTACTCCAACCGAGATCATGCATCCTGCCATAACTGTCCTGCATATTTCTCTCAGTTTTTTTTTTTCATTTTTTAGCTATAAGTGATAATCCATGAGTACAAACATCCTTCATGTAAAACCAATTTGCAGGCTGTTGTGCCAAAACCCCCACAGCCCCACCTTCCAGCGTGTGGTGAGGGGTTGTATGTTCAATCAGGTTGATCAAATGAGGGTCCAGACTACATTGCTGTCGTTTTACCATTCACCCCAATCGCAGCCCTTACATTCTACCACGCCCCCTCTTCCACAGATTATTCCCAGGGCTTAGAAAAGGGGCACAGGTGGATGAGAAGCAGATCAGTCCACTCACTCTGGAGCTGTTGTCTTGGGTCCAAGGCAACAGCTCCAGAGAGAGTGAGGTTTCTTTTGTGTCCCAGTATGTAGTCGATTTTGGAGAATGTTCCATGGAGTGCTGAGTAGAAAGTATATTCTCTGCTGTTCAGGTGAAATATTCAATAGATGTCTGTGAGACCTACTTGTTGTATCGTATTGTTCTGTTCCAATGTCTCTCCATGTTTATTTTTTGTTCAGTTCATCTATCCAAGCGACTCAGTGGGGTATTGAAGTCCCACAATATTAGTGTGTTGGAATTAATCTGTGTCTGCAGAGCTATATTTATATAGTTCAGTGCACCTTAGTTTGGTGCATAAATATTTAGGATTATCATGTCTTCCTGGATAATTGTTCCTTTGATAAGGATATAATGGCCCTCTTTGTCTCTTCTAATTGACTATATTCTGAGGCCTATTTTGTCTGATATTAGAATTGCAACTCCCGCTTGCTTTTTGGCACCAGTTGCTTGGAACATTTTTTTCCATCTTTCACATTGAGTTGGTGTTTATCCTTGAGGTTGAGATGGGTTTCTTGTAGGCAGCATATAGATGGATTCTCCTTCTTAATCCATTTTTCCAGTTTATGTCTTCTGACTGGGGAGTTTAGACCATTAATATTTAAGATGATTAATGAGAGATGTGTGTTGCTTCCTTTCAACGTATTCCTGGTTTACATTTTTGGTCTAGGTTTGTATTTACAATTCTAGGTTTTTATTAGTTCTCTCTTTAGTTGACTGGGGATAGTTGCTCCTTTCCTCTGTTCTTTGAATTGCTTTCAGTATTTTCTGTAGTGCTGTTTTTCTTTTTTGACGTGTATTGTTTCATCTTGTTTATGTCATGCAGTATTTTTCTTTCTCCTTCAAGTATAATTGACATTTTTGCTGGGTATAGTAGTCTGAGTTTACATATAAAGTTGTTTAGCACTGGGAATACTTTGGTCCACATTCTTCTGGCTTTCACAGTTTGCATTGATAAGTCAGCTGTAATTCTGATGGGTTTCCCCTTATATGTAATTTGTTGTTTTACTTTTGTGGCTTTCAGTATTTTGTCTTTGTTTTGAGCATATAGCATTTTAACTATGATATGGCATGGGGAGTTTTTTTTTTTTTTTTCTGGTCTTGTCTATTTAGTGTTCTATGTGTTTCTTGTAATTTTTTTTTTGGTCTTTTTTTTTAAAATTTTATTTATTTATGTATGTGTATGAATGTACTGTCTGCATGCAAGTTTGTGCACCCTTGTCATGCAATGCCGCGGAGGTCAGAAGAGGGTGTCAGATTCCCCTGGAACTGGAGTTCTCCTGGAATTGGAGTTTCAGACGGTTCTCAGCTACCATGTGGGTGCTGGGGATCGAACCCGGGTCCTCTGTAAGAGCAGTCAGCGCTCTTAACCGCTAGGCCATCTCTCCAGCCCCCTTTTTTATCTTTTTGAGACAGGGTCTCCCTGTTCCCTGTAGCTCTGGCTGTCCTGGAATTCACTCTGTAGACCAGACTGGCCTCAGACTCACAGAGATCCGCATGCCTCTGCCTCCTAAGTGCTAGGATTAAAGGCATGCACCACCACGCCCGGCATTTATTTATTTCTGTATGTGTATCAATGTACTGTCTGCATGCAAGTTTGTGCACCCATGTCGTGCAATGCCCCAGAGGTCAGAAGAGGGTGTCGGATTCCCCTGGAACTGGAGTTCTCCTGGAACTGGCATTTCAGACAGTTCTCGGCCACCATGTGGGTGCTGGGGATCGAACCCGGGTCCTCTGTAAGAGCGGTTGGCGCTCTTAACCACTAGGCCATCTCTCCAGCCCCACTTCTTGTATTTGTATAGGTTTATCACTTGTCAGTTTGGAAAATTTTTCTTTTACTATCCCGTTGAAGATCTGATCCATAATGGTATCCTGGGATTCTTCTCCTTCCTTTATCACTATGATGTGGAGATTTTTACTTTTCTTTTGTGTGTGTGTGTGTGTGTGTGTGTGTGTGTGTGTGTGTGTGTGTTTCTAGTGTGAGGTCTTTTCATAGTATCCCACATTCCCTGGTTATTCCACTCTTATGTTTTTTTTCATAGTCTTCAGTTGAGCATTTTAGGTGTTCCATGTTTTCCTGCAGTTCTATTTTTTGCCTCATCCATTCTGCTTCTGAGGCTTTCTCTCATCCTTTCCTGTTGATTGGATAAATGTTCCATTTCCTTTTTCATTTCTTCCTCTGATTTCTTTAGCATTTACATTTTCTTTTGGATCTTATCATTCTCTACATGTAGCTCCTTTCTTTTTTTCATTTCAGATTTCAGACTGGGATTTTTTCAGTGTTTCCACATCCTTCTAGAGTTTGTCATTCTCTCAACCTAGTTGTTTTCATAATTTGTGTTTTTCTTCTTCTGTTTCTTATTGGATTTTGTGTTTCTCTTCTTCTAGTTCTTTTCAGATTTTTGTTCCTCTTCCTCTATTTCTTTTCAGAGTTTGTCCTCTCTCCCTCTAGTTCTTTCCAGTGTTTTTCATTCTTTCCTTCTAGATCCTTCCCGAGTTTTTCATTTTCTCCCCATATTTTTCTGATTTGTTTTTTATATTCTTTGATTTATTTGACTATATCCACAATTGTTCTTTTAAGGTCTGTGTCTTGGTTTCCTTCCAGGGAGATCTCATTGTCAGAGCCTTCTGTTGGACTGTAGAGTTCGATGTGGATTTATTATGAACTTTTCCCATTTTGTTTCTTCATTGTGCCTTTGGCATATGGATGTTTGTTTGTAATTTTGGATTCTGGTGTCTCCCCATTGGCTGTGCAGAATAGGTTTACTATCACTGGACCTGCTAGTCTGCACCACAACACCACCAGTTTGGGGTGGGATTGCTCCTTTGGCCTGCACACTGGTACCTTTTGACCTGCTATGACCCTGTCTAGGTGCACCCATGCCTGGATCGTCACTGGAACTCAGGTGGGAGGTGGGGGAGGGTTCTAGTTCGCCAAAGACTCAAGGCAGTTCCACCTTACCAGGACACTGCACTATGCCCATCTCACAGTGATCTCTAGAACCCAGATGGGGGTGGGCCTAGGGCACCAAAGCCATGAAAGAGTTCTGTCTTACCAGGGTACTGTGCTATGCCCACCCCACAATGCTCTCTAGAACCCAGGTGGGAGGTTCTGGGAGCGGGTCTAGGTCACCAAATCCACAAGGCAGTTCCACCTTACAAGGGTGCTGCACTACACCCACCCCTAGTGGTCTCTGGAGCCCAGGTGGGAGGTTCTGGGGTGCGGGTCTAGGGCACCAAAGCCACAAGGCAGTTCTGCCTTACCAGCGTGGTGCACTATGCCCATCCATGGTGATCTATGGAACCCAGGTTGGAAGTTTCAGGGGCCGTTATAAGGTGCCAAAGATGCAAGGCAGTTCTGCCTTACCAGGACACTTCACTATGCCCAACTCATGGCGGTCTCTGGAACCCAGGTGGGAGTATCGGGGGGAAGGTCTAGGGTGCCAAGGCTGCAAGGCAGTTCCTCTTTACCAGGACACTGTGGTATGCCCAGTCTCTGGAACTGAGGTGGGAAGTTCTGGGGCGGGTCTAGGGTGCCAAAGCCACAAGGCAGTTCCACCTTACCAGGTCAATGCACTATCAACAATATATTTTCTTATCATCCATTTCTCTTACACCTTTTTCTACTTACTTACAATATTTAAAGGAAAAATATTTCCCTTGCATATTCAACTTGATACCATGAACATTTTAAGTACCCATAAGTCTTCGGAAAACAATGTCTGCACTACTTTTATTTGTCTTTTTTATAAAAATAATTTTCACTCTTAGAAATGTGAAAAGAAATATATTACTACTCTTGATAGATATATTCACACATTCCATATGTCTATGCACATCAAATATATAATTACAGAATTTATTATTTGTCCTAGTTTGTCTTCTTTTTTTATTATTTATTTTTTGTATGTGTATGAATGTATTGTCTGCATGCAGGTCTGTGCACCCGTGTTGTACAATGCCGCGGAGGTCAGAAGAGGGTGTCGGATTCCCCTGGAACTGGAGTTCTCCTGGAATTGGAGTTAAAGACTGTACTTAGCCGCCATGTGTGTGCTGGGGATCGAACCCGGGTCCTCTGCAAGAGTGTCGGTGCTTTTAACCGCTAGGCTATCTCTCCAGCCCCCCTAGTTTGTCTTCTATAGCTGTGACAAAACACTCTGACCAACACCAACTTTGGGAGGAAAGGGTTTATTTAGCTTACATGTCCCGGGTCACAGTTCATCACTTAGGGAGTCCAAAGCAGAAACTCAGGGCAGGAACCTGGAGGCAGGAGCTGAAGCACAGGCCATGGAGGAATGTTGTTGGCTGGTTTGCTCCCCTGGTTCATGCCCAGCCTGCCTTCTTATACAGTACACAACAACCTGCCCAGGGTGGCACCACCCATAGTGGGCTGGGCCCTCCCACATTGCTCAACAATCAAGACAATACTCCACAGACGTGGCCACAGGCAAGTCCAATGGAGCCAATTCCCCAATTGATGCTCCCTCAACCCAGGTGTGTCAAGTTGACACTAAAGCTATCCAGCACAATTGACCCCTTGTCAACTTGACACACAAAACACATCACTATTAAAACACCACCTTTCCAGTTCTTATCCCCAAAGTATGATATTAACATTAATCACAACCTAAGTCAGTACAATCTTAAAAGCCCCACGGTCCTTAAAATGTCCAAATACTTAAAAGTTCACAGTCTGTTAAAAGACTCTTAACTGTGGGCTGCTGTAAAATCCAAAACAAGTACTGTCTTATTTCAAACAGAAGAATCAGGCACTCTCAAACAAAACCTAAGTCCAGCAAATTAGCTCAAGACTGTATATCTAGGATTCACTCACGTTCTTCTGGGCTCCAAAGGGTTTTGGCAGCTCCTCCTCTCCGACTCTCCAGTCCGTGGCACACACAGCTCATCTTGCAGCCCCAGGTGGACCCCATTCCACACCTGCCGCTGCTCTCATTGGTCATCCCATGGTCCTGGCATTTCCAAAATGCTGGGGTCTCCACTAAAACTGAGGCAGCACCTTCACCAATGGTCTCTTCTGACCTCTCCTTGTGCAAAGCCTCAGCTTCTCTCCATGACCCCTGCAATCCTGGGATCTCCACTGCAACCGAGGTGCACTTCCACCAATGGTCTTTCCTGACCTCTCACAGTGCTAAGCCTCGCCGCTCTCTGTGACCCCCTCAAATTTCAACACCAGAACCATATAGGAGACTCTTACACACTACCAAGTCCTGCTTATGGCTTGACATGGAGGCTCAGGCCCCTTCTGGATCACAGCTTCTGTTTGCTGACCCTGAAGAAATTATTCCCAGAAGATTTCACCACAGTGATGCTAGTCTCTTGTTACTTACAGCTGATTTTTCAGGCCCAGCTAACCAGCATCAATTGTCCCAGTACAACAAAGATTTCACCTCAGGTTCTGGTCTCTTGTTACTTATAGCTGATTCTTCAGCCCCAGCTGACCAGAACCCACAGATTACACAGTCCTGATGACCTCTGCTCCCCTTTGAAACTAGAAACTTCACAAGCCAGGCCTCCATCTTCTACAACTCCTTCAGCCAAACTGTTCCAAGTTCCATACCCATGATCTTTAGGCATTCAATGATTTTCCCAGCCCAAAGTTCCAAACGCCTCCAAAATGCTTCCCCAAAACACCAAGGTCAGGTCTGTTTCAGCAATACCCCACTCTTCTGGTACCAATTTCTGTCTGAGTTTGTCTTCTATTGCTGTGACAAAACACTCTGACCAACACCAACTTGGGGAGGAAAGGGTTTATTCAACTTATCTCCCAGGTCACAGTTTATCACTTAGGGAGCCCAAAGCAGAAACTCAGGGCAGGAACCTGGAGGCAGGAGCTGAAGCACAGGCCATGGAGGAATGTTGTTCACTGGCTTGCTCCCCTGGCCTATGCCTAGCCTGAACTCTTATACAGTACACAACAACCTGCCCAGGGTGGCACTACCCAGAGTGGGCTGGGCCCTCCCGCATTGCTCAACAATAAAGACAATACTCCACAAACATGGCCACAGGCCAGTCCAATGGAGCCAATTCCACAATTGAGGCTCCCTCAACCCAGGTGTGTCAAGTTGACACCAAAGCTATCCAGCACATTATTTTACAGTCTGCTTTCTTTTACTTAGCAAGATATTATGAATCTCTCTCCTCTCATATGCATATATGCATTCAATGACATTAATTGCATGGCGAAGGAATTGTAAGACTTGAAGGGGGAAAAAAAAACTATTGTATACTTACACTGCTATAAATGCATAGTATTCTCATGGAGAAACCTGTGAGACCTTGGTTAAGGAATTGCATACAGCGGTGCTAATGCCAATTATAATACATCTTGTCACTTCATGCTACACCACTTGAGGATTGGATAATATCTACTCACACTGTTGGCACCAGAGCTTCTCATATGGCAGCTTTGGCAGAAGCCTTTGCCTTTGCCCTGCAACCCCCCAAATGATATTGCCTCTTAACCAGCTCCAAAAGGCTTTGGGGGCTATTAACTGGATGTGTTCATGGGTTAATATCTACTTGGAGGAGATGTGTCCCTTTTATGATTGCCTGATGGGCCCTATAGAACTCCCTTCGATTCATTGTATACCCTGGGAAGCAAGACTTGCTCCTGAAAAAAAATCAATGCTGCTTTGCCTCATGCCTTCCCTGTTAGATTTGACACCTAACTCCCTTTATTGGGGATAATTCTCTAGGAGATTGTCCAGTGGGGGCAATATAACAGTCTCATGGGTCTCTGGGATTGTTGCACTCTGCATATAATAGAGTGCAAAAACAGAAAACCCTCACCCCATGATGCAGTGGTGTAGAGAAATCTTTATTATAAACTTTCTGTCAATTTTCAAACCAGACATGATAATGCCAGGACACAAATACTGGAGCCTTCTGACAGGGCATATCAAGGAACAATTGGTATTTTGGCGAGATCCAATTTTGGGAACAATGGAAGTGTCGAGACACCCTGTCACCAATGCAAGAGGGTTTGCTTGTGTATTCCCATAGGCACAGCCCCAGGCCATTTAGGTTCTAGCAAGAAGCATTCCTCCTTGGACTGCAAGAGACAGACCAGGAAACACGAGCAGAGAAGCTGGATGACTTTATTTCCTGCTCAACTAATTAATGTCTGATTAGAAAGTCTTTTCTACCACATGTTACTGTAGATGCTTTATTCAAACATTTTCAGAGTTTCAGGTTTCACATTGAGGTCATTCATTCATTTAGAGTTCAGTTTTGTGCAAGGTGAAAGACCTTATTCTTCTACAGGTAGAAATCTACTTTGCCCAGCACCGTTTGCTGAGGATGCTGCCATTCTGCCACTTAATGTTCTTGGTCTCTTTGTCAAATATCAGGTTGCTGAAATTGCATGAACTCGTTTGGGACTTCAGATATGTTCCGTTGATCTACAGGTCTATTTTTGTACCAGTACCCTTTTGTATTTATAAGTGTAGCTCTGTAATATAGCTTGAAATCTGGTAAAGTAATCCCCCTGCATTGCTTTTTGTGCTCAGGTTTGCTTTTGGCTATCCTCATCTTTTGTGTTTCCATATGAATTTTATGATGTTTTTGCCAATTCTGTGAAGAATGTCATGGAGATTTGATTGGGATTGTATTGAATCTATATATTACTTGGGGTAAGATGGCCATTCTCAATATATTAATTTTTACAAACCATGAGTGTCAGAGTTACTTCCATCTTCTGGTTATTCCAATATAGAAAGACTACTAATTTTTGTAGGTTAATTTTGTAACCTGCTGAAAGTGTTAATTAGTTGGAAATTTTGGCATCCCTTAGTTATTATATAATATCATTTGCAAAGAAGGATAGTTCAACCTCTACTTTTCCATCTAGTCCTCCTTTAATTTCCTTCTCTGATCTTATAGCTCTGGCAAGAATTTCAAGGATGATATTAAAAAGGAGTGGAAATAGTGGACAGCCTTGCTAGGTCCCTAATTTTAAGATAAATGCTTCTCATTTTTCTCCACTGAGAAGGATGTTGGCTTTGGGTGTGTAGTACATAGACTTTAATTATGCTGAGGTATTGTTCTTGTTTGTCTTCCATTGCTGTGACAAAACACTGACCAACATCAACTTGGGGAGGAAAGGGTTTATTCAGCTTACATCTCCTGGGTCACAGTTCATCACTTAGGGAGCCCAAGACAGTAACTCAGGGCAGGAACCTGGAGGCAGGAGCTGAAGCACAGGCCATGGAGGAATGCTGTTCACTGGCTTGCCCTCCTAGCTCATGCCCAACCTGCCTTCTTATATTGTACACTACTACCTGCCCAGGGTGGCACTACTCTTTTTGGGCTGGGCCCTCCCACACTGCTCGACCATCAAGACAATACTCCACAGATGTGGCCACAGGCCAATTCAATGGAGCCAATTCCCCAATTGAGGCTCCCTCAACCCCGGTGTGTCAAGTTAAGACTATAGCTATCCAGAACAGGTATGTTCCCTCTGGTCCAATTCCCTTTAGGATTTTAATTTTTCCTTTACCCGTTCATTATTCAGGAGTGTGTTATTTAACCTCCATGATTTCATGTGTTTACTAGGGCTTCTTCTGGTGTTGCTAGTAAGCTTTATTGCATTGTGGTCTGACAGTATGCATGGTATTATTTCATTCTTTTTCTATTTGTTGACGTTTGTTTTGTGCCCCAGTATGTGGTCAATTTTGGAGAAAGTTCTAGTGGATGCTAAATAGAAGGTATGTTCTTTATTTTTTTTTCTATTACTTCTTTATTTTTTAACAATAAGTAATAATTAATGAGTACAAGCATCCTTCATGTAAAACCAATTTGCAAGCAGTTGTGCCCAAACCCACACAGCCCAAGGGTCCCACCATCCAGCTGGGTGGGGCTTGTATGTTCAATCAAGTTGATCAAATAAGTGTCCAGACTATATTGCTGTAGTTTTACTATTACATTCTACCATGCCCCCTGTTCTGCAGATTGTTCCCTAGGCTTAGAAAAGGGGCACAGGTGGATGAGAAGCAAAACATTCTTTCTCTGGAGCTGTCGTTTTGGACTCTGGTCAATTCTAGCTGTTTCCTTTTATGGGCTGACAGTTTGTCCAGAAATAACCTTTCAATCTGACTAATGAAGCACAAGCAATTAGATATAGAGGTATTTAAGCAGTACTAATTGTTATGGAAGGTTACTTTGGTATAGACACAGATGTTTGGATGGTATGTTCATCCATGAATTAGGTTTTTCCTTAAAATATGCCAGGGTCTTACTGTGACTTATAACATTTCCTAACCACTAGAGGATGTAAGTTTGTGGCATCAACCATGGGTTATTCCTCCAAGGAGTGGGCTAATAGCCTATTAGATTTGGGATATACAGGCATGTGGCTGCCACTGCTGCACAGTATTTCCAGGCAGGTGAGGTATAGCTGGTGCTGAATTTTTTTGAGTGGAATATTTGTTAGATGTCTGTTAGGATCATTTGATGTATTTCTTTGTTCAATTCAGATGTCTCTTTGTTTATTCTTTGTTCATTTTACCTGTCTAAATGACACAGTGGAGTAATGAAATCCCTTAATATGAGTGTGTATAAAAAGGGGAGATACAGTTACATATTAAACCTTTTTGTCAAAAACTTTCAATTTAATCTTAAGACTAACCATGGGAAAAGATTTGTATGTTCCCACAGGTCAAAACATCACCAACTCAAAGGCTGAGAAAGAAAGGATACAGCCTTCCGTCGTGTAGGTTGTACCAAGAAATACCAGCAGAGAAGTTCACCCATCTTAACACTAAAAGGAAGAAAAGCCTCAGACTGCTACAGGCATCAAACATCTCTGAGGACCATAGGTGTAACATCTGTTTACAGTGAGTCCTAATGAACTTTACCTTCTAGGTGCAGCACAGTTTCAATATGAGAAGACGCTCCATTTCCTCTTTTTCATAGAACAAAAAAAAAAAAAACAGGGTGGTAATGAAGTCATCCTTCAACGGTAAATTAGAGCTGACTGTTATCGAAGTAATCTCTTATAAACCTGGAAAAGAAAGATGCTTTCTTTCATTGACTAATATACATAGGACATGTAAAAAGGATTATTGTCTATTCAAAAAACAAATATATACTTAAAGTTCTCTTTAAGTTTCGTTCATATAATTAATACACGAGAGCACTGATAGCAGCAAAGGATTATTCTGCCTAGGAGATGTTGGTCAGGGGACCCAAGCCCCCCCCCCAAAAACACGGATACGGATTCGTCCTGTAAACTGGGATATCTGCAAAAAAGACGGGGTTAAGGCCCGCACTAGCTGTCAAAGACTTGATGTAACCATGGGCAGGACGGTATCGAGGGTCACGGCTTACAGTCACGTTGGTCTCTGGTATACCAGACAGTGTTACCAAGGCCACTGAACCAATAAGCAAATGTTGGTCTCCTTGAGTCAGGCAAAACTCCTCCACCAACATCAGCTACAGCCCAATTGCTTGGAGATACTGTGCAGAAGTGGCAGGCATATGTCTGTATATCCAAACTTTATTTGATTATTAGCTCTCTCCTGGAGAATAACTCATGGATATTGCCACAAGCTTATACCTTCTGGCGATTAGGAGATATATATGCCGACAGTAAGGCCTTGAAATTTTTCTCAGGGAAAAAAAAGTAATGCAGGGATTAGAACACACCCATCCAAACATCTGTGTCTCTACCAAAGTAACCTGCCAATAGAACTCGGCAATGTTTTACCTTGTGTATGTCTAATTGCTTGTGTTCATTAGTAGGATTGAAAGCCTAACCCTGGGCAATCGGTCAGCCCAAGAAAGGAAACAGGGCTGGCGATTGGGGAGTGTGAATGGTAAAAACTATGACAATATAGTCAGGACACTTATTTGATCAACTTGAATTGTACATACAAGCCCCTCAACCCCAGCTGGATGGTGGGAGCTTTGGAGCCTGTGGGCGGGGCAAGCTGCTTGCAGATTGGTGCGGTTTTATATGAAGGATTTCAGTGCTTTAAAAAAAAGGAGCCTACGGTACTGACATTTGAAAACTAACGGGAATACTGCGAATGTAACCACTTTCTTTTTACTTGTCAGACCAATTTGAAGGCTTGGGCTGAATTTTACTTCCCAAATATGTAGAAGTCATAGTCCAGTCTATAGCGTTAAAGAGCAAAGAGTTTTAGTTGTGTAAGGAATTTATTTAGCAGGTTTTCAACTCTGCCCAAGCTTTCTCCAGCAAGTATAGGATATTTTAAGGCTTAGTTAATTGTTTAGATTAGTTAATTTAGGTGTAGGTTTTGGTGGAAATGGTAATACATTTGAATTAATTAGGAATATAAAATGTTACTCCTTTTATTATAATTTGTATTGTCAAGGCCTCTAATAAAATGGGCCTATAGATTTTCAGAATACCACAACATCACATTTACAACACTTTCTTTTACTTGAAGGACAATTAAGGAACTTAGCTTAAATTTACTTCCCAAATAAAGTAGCATTACAGTCAATGAGAAAACAGTTTGGGTAAATTTAATGACAGCTTATGCCTTGGCTCCTGCTTATGGTTATGTGTAATACAACTTAGGCATCTATAGGTGAAAACATAAAAACCTAAAAAAAAAAAAAAAGCGGGAAGGGGGGGGCGGGAGGGGGGGGGGGGGGGCGCGTGGGGGGGGCGGGAGGTGGGGTTAATATTCCTTTCTGGGATACAAATGCGAAAACTGTAGTGTCCATTTGTGATAAGTTTCAATTTTTATATCGAAACTAAATGGGAGAATTTTATGTTCCCACAGGTAAAAATCACCAATATAAATGCACTGAAAACATACAACTTATGCAGGTAGCAGGATGAACTGGGAATGCCAGCAGAGAGGTTGCCATCTGACATTAAGGAATCGGAACCTCAGATGGCTATTGAGTCACACGGACACTGAGCATCTCTCTGAATTATATTGGGGTGACTGTTTTAATGGGCCCTAAGAAGTTTTACTTCCAGATGCTGAGAACAACCTTCCTACCTCTCCCCTTTATAGGACAAAGGAAAAACATGATGTGTAATGAAACACTCCCTAACTGTAAACTCAGATCCTATTGTTACAGTGTGTAATTTCCTATAAAACAGGCATAACGTATTAATTGATTGATGAGCATAAGAACTGTGAAAATTTTCTATATCTAGAGCCAAATTCAATAGTAAGTGTTTATAAGTTCTGTAGTATAAAGCAAAATATAGTTACGACAGGAAGCTCTGATATCAGCAATGAATTATCGCTCTAGAAATGTTGGCTAGGGTATTCATACCCGCCCCCCCCACAAATTATAAAGGCGTTTGCCTACAAGTGGGATATATGCAAGGCGAAAGGCAGTAAGTCACCGTTTGTCTCGAAGACCGGTGTGAGCATGAAAAATGTAATGAGACGTCACTTGCTAGCCTGACAACTGGCCTCTGAATGCTAGGAGTGTTACCAAAGGCCACTAAAGCAATAAGCAAAATATTGTTCCCTTGAGACAAGCAAAGACTCCTCCGTCAATATCAGCTACACCTCGATAGCCTGGAGATACTGTGACAACATTGGCAGCCAAGTGTCTCTATATCCCAAATCTATTTGGGTATTAGCTCTCTCCTTGGAGGATAACTCACAGCGGATGCCACAAGCTATGTCCTCTAGTGGTTAGGAGATATTATTAAGCCAAAATAAGAACTTATCACCCTTCATAGAGAAACCTCAGATCTGCTGGATTAGACATCATCCAGCATTTTGTCTATGCCACAGCTTAGCTTGACACTAATAAGTGGTACTGCTTAAAAGCTACACAAACTTTGTGCTTTGTATATGAATAAAAAGGGTATCACTGGGAAGAGCTGTGCAATCCCATGAAGGAAACAACCTAGACAGATATACAGTCCAAAATGACAAATCAAAGAAATTAGACTGTTTTCTTCTCACTGACTTGTTGCCCCTTTCCAAAGCCCAGGGAAACAAACTGCGGAAGAGGAGGTGGGGTAGAGTGTAAGGGCTATGGAGAGATAGGGGGAATCATGAGAACTACGGAATATAGTCTGGACTCCATTGATCAACATGCCTGTGCATAACAGCTTCTCCAATTGACTATGGGAACTTGGGTTGTTTCAAAATATGAACATAGATACTTGCCAAATGCACCAATTACCTAATTGTATGACATACTGAGTAACATCAATGTTATCTGCAAACAACTGTGTCATTATATTGTAGAATCCCTTAAAAAATAATTTAAAAAAGAAAAAAAAAGCTATCAGTAGAATCATGAACATCAAAGGCTGGATAAATGCTCCCAAAGCCAGAGCTAAAGTGATGCCTAGAGTACTGGGTGCAAGAAGGCTGTAACATGCTCAAGTAGAAAACACCTTGTTTTATAAGTTTGTTCAAAGCAATAAATTATAAGCTCTTAGTTGTGAATTTTGAAGCTAATGAAGTAAAATGTCTGATAAGGATATGGTATTTTTATAATAAAGCATACATAAAGCAAGGCTATCTTGGCTTTATACAGTAGAAGCAGGAAATGGAAATTACTGAAAAAGCTACACACTTTAGTTATTCAAAAATGAGTAAACCATGAAGAATTTAATGTACAACATGGTAGCCATAATGAAACATTTTGTAGTATATGCTGTATCATTCAAAAGGGTTGATTTAAAATCATTTCACAAAAAAAATAAATATAAAAAGAAAAAAAAATCCTTCACCACCAAAGAAAGAAAATGGTAACAAGTTACATAGTCAATGATTGACTGATTGATTGATTGATTGATTAAGATTTTGTGAAACCAGAGACCTCAGAACTTATCTCTGTAATTCCTTAAGGAACAGCAGTCCAATATTTGATAATGTAAAGTTAAAGGAAACTTTAGAAATCATAATTAGCTTAAATAACAATTTATGTGTATATAGTTTTAATGCTTTTTATTTGGAAACATATTCAATAAAACTTATTTAAAATGAAAAAAAATAAAAAAATATGAGTGTGTTGGGATTAATCTGGATTTTAAAGTCCTTTGGTATTGTATTTAAAAAGTGCACTTGGGAGGCAGAGACAGGCGGATCTTTGTGAGTTCAAGGCCAGCTTGGTCTACAAGGTGAGTTCCAGGACAGCTTGGGCTACAGGCCGAGAAAAAAAAAAAAAAAAAAAAAAAAGTAAACCAAAAAAAAAAAAAAAAAAAAAAAGTGCGGTGTACCAGAGTCTGGTGCATATATATTCATTATTATAATGTCTTCTTCATTAGTTATTCCTTTGTTACAAATGAAGTGACCCCCTTTATCTCTTCTAATTAATTTTAGTTTAAAGTGTATTTTACCTGATATTAGAATATCAACTCCTGCTTGCTTTTTAGTGCTATTTGTTTAGAATATTTTTCCATACTTTCACCTTTAAACAGCGTCTATTATTTAAGGACAGACAGAGATGAGATGTTTTTCTTGCAGACAACAAAAAAAGGGATCTTGTTTCTTAATCCATTCCACCAGCTTTTGCCTCTTTGGGAAGTGAAGTCCATTGGAATTTAAAGTTATTATTTAGTAGTCTATTTCTTTCAATCATTTTAGTTTCTTTTTGCATTCTTGGTCTAACTTAGTTTTTCCACATTTATACCTTCATTTAACTGCTCAGGTTCTTTTGGTGCTTCTGTTGGTTCCTTTCTTCAGCTCTTTGTACTGTTTCAAGTGTTCTCTGAAGGGCTGGTTTTTGGGACACGAATTCTTTCAGCCTATTTATAACATGGTAAATTTTTATTTCTCTTTCAACTATAGTAGACATTTCTGCTAGGTGAACAATTCTGGGTAGGCATCTATAATCATTTAGAACTGAGAACACTTTGTTCCAGGATATTCTGACTTTTAAATTTTAAATGTGACCTTTTTCAGGTTTCAGTATTCTTTCCTTGTTTTGAACAGGTAGTGTTTTTCCTATGATATGGCATGGGGAGTTTCTTTTCTAGTCCTGTTCAATGTGTTTAATGTGCTTCTTGTAGTTGTATGGGTGTTTCTTTCCTAAATTTGAGGAAATGTTCTTCTATAATCCTGTTGAAGGTCTGGTCAGTAACATTATGTTCATATTCTTCTCCTTTATTATTTCAAAAAATTGAAGTAATTCCATGCATTCTATCTCCCAGATTTACTGAATATTCCACTCCTGTGTGTTTTCACAATTTTTCATTGTTTTTGCATGAGCATTCCAATTCTTCAGCCTTATCATCCAGTATTGATATTCTATTTTCTACTTCATTCATTCTGTTACTGGGTCTTTCTCCCATTATTTCCAGATGGCTTATTGAACGGTCCATGTCCTTCATATCAGGATGAGTTTTTCTTCACTATTTCCATCTATTTCTTGGGGACCCCCACCAGGGTTGACCCACCCCTGGTTCCCTTAGAGCTGTAGCCAGAATCAGCACAGTGAGTGCCAACAGTCATACCTCTGGGAGAATATTTGCAAACCCCATTTATACTTTCTTTGCTACAAGTTTATATAGTGAAAATCAGGGCTCTCAGAAAGTGCATAAAATGGCCAAGATTCCAAGGAAAGTAAAAACTAACAAAGTGTGGTCATACACAGAGGATGGATGAGAAGCTTCATACAAACCCTGGAGGTAATCAAGTTTTAGGGAAGGCAGTTAACCATTGAAATCACACTTAAATATTGGATAAGCATATAAGATAACTATCTCAGGCACTTAGGTCCTGAGTAAAGCAGGTAATAACTAGAGGAAGACAGGTAAAAATCAATGAAAACTCACTAGGATAATTTTCCCATAGAACAAATGGGAAGTTAAGGCCTGGATGCTATGTACCTATTGATGTTCCAATCAACAGGGACTTTGATGAGTAATGGGCAAACACATTGCCATTCTTTATATTAAAGATTGCTTCTTTTCTACTCCCTTGCACCTTGAGTACAGCCTTCACTTTGCCTTTACTCTCTCTTATCTGAACCACTCCTCCAACCCACAGAGACATCAGTGGAGAGTCCTGCCACAGGGCATGAAAATAGTTCCAAAAATCTGTCAAGTTTTGTTTGTCTTGTTCTAAAAATGTTTACTAAAATTCCAGGACTAGACATCATCCACTACATGGATGATGTTCTCCTAGCTTACTGTCACAGGGCAGTCCTGGAATCCCCACTCCTGAAAATATTAGAGACCCTTGAGGACCCCACTTTAAAAATACTGAAGGAGAAAGTTCAAATTTTTGCTTCCTATAAGTTTCTGGGATAAATTCTATAAACTAGGTTAATATGGCCTCTTATGCTAATAATTAAACTCCTGGAGAAATTTTCCCTAATCCAGCTCCAAAAGAATTTTGGGGCTATAAACTGGCTGTGCCCATGGCTTCCTGTTTCTTCAGAGGAGATGGATCCCTTGCATGATTGTCTGAGGAGCCCTACAGAACCCTCTTCACTCCACTGTGTAACCTGAGAAGCACACATTGTTCTTCAAAGAATTAATGCTGCTCTGCCACACCTTCATTGTTAGGTTTGACTCATCCCTCCCTTTAATAGGGATAAGTCTCACTCCAGGAAACTGTCCAGTGGGGGCAATATGAGAATCTCATGGGTCTCTGGAATGGCTGTACCCTGCATATCATAGAGTGCAAAAACAGAAAATGGAGGCCTATACACCCTCCTCCCCCATGATGCAGTGTCAGTTTTTTTTTTATTTTATTTATTTATTTTTATATGTATGAATGTACTGTCTGCATGTAGGTTTGTGCACCCATGTCGTGCAATGCTGCGGAGGTCAGAAGAAGGCTTCTGATTCCCCTGGAACTGGAGTTAAAGAAGGCTCTCAGCAGCCATGTGGGTGCTGGGGATCAAACCTGGATCCTCTGCAAGAGCAGTCAGTGCTCTCAACCGCTAGGCCATCTCTCCAGCCCGCAGTGTCAGTTTTGAAACCAGACATGATATCCCGAGTCCACAAGCATTGGAGCCCTCTGACATGGCATAACAAGGCACCATTGGTATTTTGGTGAGATCCAATGTTGGGACAATGGAAGGGTCCAGACCCACTGTCAACAATGCAAGAGGGTTTGATTGTGTCTTCCCAAAGGCAGAGGCCCATGCCATTTGGGTTCCAGCAAGCAGATGGACTGCAAGAGATAGACCCGGAAACACCAGCAGAGAAGCTGTCCCATTTGAGCATTCTGGAACCGCAGAAGAAATCCAGGAAAATCCCAGTGAGCTAGAGGCCTTGATACAGGGTGACATGGGGAAACCTCAAGGCACTGGAGTCACAGGTCCAAAACTCCTGTGAGAGGAGACAGTGATTATGGTAATGACTTCCTACCAGGTTTGCCTAACAGCTCTTTCTGCATTCCTTATGACTAACTCACCTGAACTGGTATACCTGGAAATTACCATATATATATATATATAGATATATATATATATCCTATTCTAAAATTATGTTGTCTGAAAACAAACTGTGTTATTTCCAGATCATATTTCAAGTTTCACATTTTTCCCTTTTAATTTTATATTACTCTAATACATGCATTCAAATCCTCCACCTTTATATCAAATTTCCAAAGTCTGAAAATAAGTGGTAGGTTAATTCTAGAACCTATTAAGGGATTCACATTATAAGAGCACAGTTGCTTTTAGGTAAAGAGGAATATAACATTAATTTTGCTCAGTTTGCCTTACAACTAGGTACTTGGTGCTAGTATCCACAGATGAGTGATACCATTTGCCGTTTGTTTTTCTGGGACTGTGTTACTTCACTTTACATAATATCATCTAGTTCCATCCATTTACCTGCAAAGTTCATGATGTCATTTTTCTTTTCTTTTTCATGATGTCATCTTTCTTTACTGCTGCATAGAACTTCATTGTGTAGATGTACCACATTTCTCTATCCACTTGTTGGTTAAGAAGCAATTGGGTTGGTTTCAGCTCTCTGCTATTGTGAAGAGAGCTACAATAAACACAGATGTATGTGTATCTCTGTGGTAGGATGAATATTGTGGGCATATACCCAGGGGGTAAATATTTATATATTTTTTAAACTTAAAATTTACATTATTGCCAAGCATGGTGATACATGCCTTTAATTCTAGCACTTGGGAGGTAGAGGCAGAGTATTTTGTACCCATGTCATGCAATGCCCACAGAGGCCAGAGAAGGGCGTCACATCCTCCTGGAACTGGAATCACAGAAGATTTTTAGCTGCCATGTGGGTTCTGGAAATAAAACCTTGGTCTTCTGCAGGAGCAACCAGTGTTCTTAAAAGCTGATCCATCTCTCCAGAAACTAGAGGTGTTTTTTTTTAATTTATAAATTATAAAGATTTTATTGATTTTTATGTGTTCCATATATAGTTTTTCAATTAATCTTAATTGTTTTTATACTTGCTTATCAATTGATGCCGTGTCATGTCCTGCCCTCCTGACCATTGTGCTAAGGTCAATTCCACCAAACTACTCTTGCTGCCCACTCCTCAGTGCCAGCTCACTCACTCTGCTCATCTCTGCAGTTCTGTGCTGGATTTTTGCCCCATTGAGCTTGCATACAACTGATGCCTGCTGATACCAATGCTGTACGTTCATAGGAACAGGGTTCCAGAAACTTTTTAGGACTCATTTCTGTTTGTCTTCACCACTTCTCTGGCTCTTACAATCTTTCTGTTCCCTTTTATGCGATGTTCCATGATCCTTAGGACATGTCCTTTTGAGTTCCTGTCCTCTTCTTGCATGGGGGAGATTCCATAATGAGAGTTAGGAGGTAATTAATAACTTCTTGGATTCTTACTTTATGTTTCATGAGGCTTATGCATAGAGTTTGCATTGCAGTGTGTTGCATAGGCATGAGCAATTCATAGACCATGTCTGTGTGTGTCCATTTGTGAGATTCTGTGCAATTCTTCCTGTTCTGTGAAAGAGGTTTCTTTTTATTGATGTCTGAGTTACTTGTCTGTAGATATAAGGATGACTGTTTTGTAGTTAGGAAGATGCTACTTTAGCCTAGTTATATATCAATATTGGGGATTTTTCAAAGATCTATGATCTCTTCACATTTGTGCATTTGGCGATGCTTACAATACCACATATGAGTGTGCTCCCACTGAGTGGGCTTTAGGTCCAGTTAGCTAGCTATTGATTTCTCCCAAGATTTAAGTGTATCGTTGACTGATGTTCTTCCACAGAAGCTTGCATGGTGTTCTCCAATTTTCTAAGAGCTAGCCTTCAGGGGAAGTGGCTTTCAAATCAGTTCCAGGTCCCTTCCTCCAACTCCAGTCTCCAAATTATTCTCTGTCTTCAGCAATAGGGTTTGCCTTCCCAAAATTTAGGTTGTGAGAGGCAATCAATATTTGTGGCAATAGATTGACTTATTATGACATTCACTTGGACTACCCTTCCAAGGTAGGTTTCTTCTTTCTGGTCCTGTTTCTTGTTATGTAGCCTTCTTATTTGCACATGGACAAATGTACAGATATTGTATGTGTAATTTGTCAATACATTGTTAAACTAATATGATTCTCTTAGCCTTTTTACCCCAGCTAGATAATATTTATCTTTCTTCTCTCTCTTTAAGTATCTAGCCATCCTTCCATGTTTTATCCACTTAAAGTGCCCCCATTTTTTTTCTCTTGATACTGTCAGTGTTCTATGGCTCTACTTCTCTTGGGCTTCTTTCTTTCCCTGTCTCCCCATAACACTTGCTCTCCTCACCCATTTAGATACCCTGATTTTATCCAACACCTGTCACCTACATACTTTTCTGGTTCCTTGTTATTTACTTCAGTCCTGCATTTACATTAGGCTCTACACTTACATGTAAGGATTTGGTACTAGGACCCACAAACGAAAGACAAAAAAAAAAAAAAACAAAAAAAAAAACACTGTTTTTTTTATGAGTCTTTTTTCTTCATTTACCATAACAGCTTCTACTTTCATCTATTTTCCTTAAAATTTCATGATGTACTCTTTCTTTAGAGATGAGTATAACTCCATTGTGTAAATGTATCAAGCATTCTTTTGACTCCATCTTGCACAATGTTACCTGGGATTTATAGAGGTTGTATAAATGTCTTGATTATGGTTGAGCATTAAAACTTCACTTATTCTTAACATCTTGAGTAAATATATGTCATTTAATTCACCACCTTTCTCTGCAAAGAGAGGATCCTCTGAATAGAGTTGAGAGTAGCGTTTGTCTATAAATATAATTTGAAATTAGTTTGAGGCATTGTTAATTTAGATGAACAAAGTTCATAAGTTCTTCCCAGGCAGCTATTATTTCTTGATGCATGGGTTACTGTTAAGATTTTACAGTAAAATAATGGATTATTTTCTGTATAATGAAACTAAGGTCCAAATCAATGGAAATTCTTACCCGCATATGAGTCATGCACTATTATACAATTGGGCTTATTTTGCCCAAGAGGTTGGTGTTGTGTAAGGATGGGAGTTTGCTTTGCTTGGCTCAAAGTAGGAAACTGCAAAACTCTGCCCTGGTGCCTCTTCCTGAGGTTAGGGTAGGCAGTATTTTCCTGCCTTGCCTATTTTTGGAAATTCCAGACCCTGTCAGCCTTTTCCTTTGATGTATTGAGCAGAGATGTCAGACCTCCAGCTTACTGTTTACATAAACACAGTACCTCGGTTTTCCCCAGTAAAGTCCAGATGTCCACTGTATGCACAGTTAGTTTCTGTTGTCCCCAAGGGGAGCCTAGGTGGGCCACAATAATCTGGAGTATTCCCCAACAATTAAGTGTCAACAATTTGTGACAACTGAGCCTTTTTTTAATAAGTAAAAATGGGGGGATGTAGGTATTCTTTTGGCTGAAACACTTAAAAGTAGTTACCTGACAACCTGGTCTCTCAAAGAATTATGCATAACACTCCCAACACTATCAAATTTATCCAAGCAAAATGAAAAATCCTTATCATTTCCAGTTTGGTTTTTTTCTATCACGCAAACAAGAATTGTGGTGGCTTCAGTAAAATAATCTTAATATACACTTCTTGTAGGCAGCTGAAAAGAATGCAAGTGCCTGTCATAATGTGGCATATTTACTTTTGGAAAACAATCCAAAGTGTCTATCAAAGAATGTAGAAAGTATAGGCCACAAATAAATCACTGCAAATATCTCTCCAGACCCCATTTTATGTTGCATTTAAGTTCCCTACATCTCCCTCCCTCCTTCCCACTGAATCTCAGGGTGTAAAGTTCTCCCTTTGCCCAAGAATCTGTAAGTAGTTATAGAGTACACCTCAGATGCAATATAATAAATATAAATATACAGATCTTGGTTAATGTGTTTCTGTTGATTGAGAAGGAAAGAATGGAATAATTTTCCTTTAGGAGGCAATAACCTGAAATATAGCAAATACTTTATAGTAACTTCCTTTACCAGAATGTATTAGAAAGAAATTAAGTAGAATCATTTTTGTGTTTATATTAATAGGCAAAGTGTCTGTGAGATGATAATATTTTTATTGGGGGGGGCTGGAGAGATGGCCTGGTGGTTAAGGGTGATGACTGCTCTTGCAGAGGATCCAGGTTCTGTCCCCAACACCCAGATGGCAGCTAAGAACTATCTGTAACTCCAATTCCAGGAGAACTTCAGTTCCAGGGGAATACAAGACCCTCTTCTGACCTCCAAGGTATTGCATGACACGGGTGTGCAAACCTACATGCAGACAGTGCATTCATACACATACAAAAATAAAATTTAAAAAATATTTTTATTATGGAATGAAAATTATTTATATATACAACTTTTCTTTATTCTGTAGCTCATTAATGTTACAATTGATAAATTCCACATTGTACTTTTCTAAAACAATGTTCAAAGAAGACTTCTATCAAGGATTTATTATTCATATTTTACCTATTTATACAATACATTCTGATATATTCATTCATGGATATAATACACAATGTCAATTTCTTTTTACTGAAAACATCTGTCTTCATGAACATTTAAAATTCAATCAATATATAAGATTCCTAAAAATTTATGAAGTCATCTGTCATATGTCAAAATTACTGATAAAATCAGATTAAAATTTTGTAATTTTTCTTTGTTTCAGAAGCTCTCTACTCCTTCTATTTATTGTATAGTAATCTAGGATGAGCTACAGTCTCAACACTGTGCTATGGGCTCCTTTATATTTGAGAATAGTTTTAATGCAAATATTTCCTAATGTGAACATTATTTAAATTCACCTATCATTGTCCACTCTAAAGCATTATGAAGTGAGTGGCACTTCCCATTTATACCCACCATTTCTGGATGTTTTGATAAAACATCAAGGAGTAACAATCAGAGACAGATACAACATGAGTCTCAAAATGAGACCTATATACTCCCAAATCCTACACAAATAACTTTAGTAGTAATTTTGTACTATAATATGCATTTTTTTCAGACAAATTAAGTGTGAGCATTGGAGAGATTGCTCAGCACTTAAAAGCACTGGCTTTTCTTGCAGAAGTCCCAAGTTTGACAATGATCTTCTCACCTCCATGGGCATTGGAGGATACAGATACACTCATTTACATGTAGGCAATTCCAATTTCAGTGACCTCATATTTGACAAAGGGACCAAGAAGACTCAGTGGACAAAAGACACCATCTTCACCAAATGGTGCTAGCAAAACTGTATCACTCCTTTCAAAGAACAAAGTTAAACTCCTACCTCTCACCCTGTATAAAAATCAACTCCAAATGGATCAAGGACCTCAATGTGAAATCTGAAACTCCGAAAATGGTAGAAGAAAACATCTACAAGTCATAGGCATAGGAGAAGACTTTCTAAATCAGAAAGCAGCTGCATAATAAACAAGATCAGCAATTGATAAGTAGGACCTTATTAAAATTAAGAGCTTCTGTACAGTGAAAGAAACAAAGAAATGAAGAGAAAACACACAGAATGGGATTGAACCTTCAGCAGTGTTACATCTGATAGAGCATTAATATCTAGAGTATATAAACTACTCAAAAAAAGAGTAAGGAAAGAAATAACCCACTCAAAAGATGGAGTAAAGAGCTGAACAAAGACTTCACAAAAGATGACTTAGAAACATCTTAGAAATTGTTCAACATCACTAATAATCAAGGAGATGAAAATTAAAAACAGCTTAAGTTTACATTTTACTCTGGTAAGACTGGCTAGGATTAGGAAAACAAATGATACCAAATGGTGGAGAGGTTGTGGGGAAAGGAGGACACTCATTCCCTACTGCTGAGAATGCAAAATCATGCAACCCTTATGGAAAGCAGTATGGAGAATACTTAAAAAGAACTCAAATTAAACCTACCTGTCCAGAGAAATATGCAAAACTGTGTATTGCTGCTCTATTCACAATAGAAAAGAGCTGGAAACAACCCAAGTGTCCCTCAACTGATGAGTTGAAAAAGAAAATGTGGTACATGTATAAAATAGAGGTTTTTTTTTTTTTTTTTTTTTTTTGCAGCAGTAAAGAAAGTCGACCTCATAAACTTTGCAGGTAAATGGATGGAATAAGAATATGCTAAATGAAGTAATACAGTCCCAGAAAAACAAATGACGAATGGCATCCCTTATTTGTGGATGCTAGCACCAAATCCGTAGTTGTAAGGCAAACTGAGCAACATTAACATTATATTTCTTTTTATCTGAACACAACTATACTATTAAAATGTGAATTGCTTAACAGGCTCTAGAATTAACCTACCACTTATTTTCACACTTTATAATTTTGGTATATGGGTGGCGGGTATGTATGCGTATCTTACAATAATATAAAATTAAAGGGGAATATGTGAATTCTTAAACATGATTTGGAATTAACTTATAGCTTATTTTCAGACTGGCTAGGATTAGGAAAACAAATGATACCAAATGGTGGAGAGGTTGTGGGGAAAGGAGAACACTCATTCCCTACTGGTGAGAAGGAAAGTCATGGAAACCCTAGGTAAAGCAGTATGGAAAGCATAATTTTGATATGTGTGGCATATCTATATAGATGTAGATATACATCTACCCCAAACAGTAAGCATTTGCACAGAAAAAAATTTAAAAATATTGATAAAAATATGCAAGACATGCACTGTATAATGTATCAGCTAAGGTGCAGTGGGGGGCATGGAAGGAGGAATGAGTCTATATTGGATTGAGAAATGTATGAAATGCACAAAACTCAATAAAAATATTTAAAGATATTTATATCCAAATTTGAGCATATGCAATTTCAGCCACCTCACAAAAGGGGCCAAGAATACTTAATGGAGGAAAGTCAGCATCTTCAGCAAATGGTTCTGACAAAACTGGATTACCACTTGTAGATGAATAGAATAAACCCTTAACATTCACCCTATACAAAAATCAACTCCAAATGGATCAAAGACCTCAATGTGAAACCTGAAAATTTGAAACTGATAGAAGAATATTTTGGCAGCAATCTACAAGATATTGGGGTAGGAAAAGACTTTCTAAACCATACGACAGTTGCACAGGAATTACAATCAACAATCAACAAGTGGGACTTTATTAAACTAAAATGCTTCTGTACAGGGAAAGGAACAATCAAAGAAGTGAAGCAAAAACCCACAGAGTGGGAGAAATCCCTCACCAGTGACACATTTGACAGAGCACAAACATCCAGAGTCTATAGATAACCCAAAAAGCAAAAGAGCAAGAAAATAAATGTCCCAATCAAAATATGGAGTAAGGAGCTGAACAGAGACTTCACAAATGAAGAAGTAAAAATGGCTGAGAGAGATCTTAACAAGTGTTCAACCTCACTAGTGATTAAAGTAATGCAAATTAAAACCATTTCAAGATTTCATCTTACACAGTAAGATTGGCTATGATCAAGAAAAACAAATGACACCAAATGCTGGAGAGGTTGTGGAGAAAGGGGATCATTCATCCACTGTTGGTGGGAATGCAAACTCGTACAACTTCTATAGAAATAAATGTGGATAATTCTTTTTTAAAAATATTTATTTGTTGTTTTTTTATGTGTATGAGTGTACTATCTGCATGTAGGTTGGTGCACCCAAGTCGTGCAATACTGCAGAGGTCAGAAGAGGGTGTTGGATTTTTCTGGAACTGGAGTTAAAGACTGTTCTTAGCCACCATGTGGTTGCTGGGAATCAAACCTGGGAACTCTGCAAGAGCAATCAGTGCCCTTAACCACTGAGCCATCTTTCCACCCCTATGGATAATTCTTAATGGTGTGAAAATAAACTTTCCACTTAACTCAGTCATACCACTTCTGGGTATATACCCAGATAATTCATTATATTGCAGAAATATGTGTACAACCATGTTTATAGCAGCTCTCTTCACAATAGCAGAGCTGGAAGCAACCCAAGTGTCCATCAACTGATGAGTAGAAAATGAATATATGGTATTTCTACACAATGGAGTAATGAAGTGATAAAGAAAGATAACATCATGAAATTTCCAGGTAAATGGATGGAACTAGAAGCTGTTGTGCTAAGTGAACTAATACAGTCCCAGAAAGACAAAAGATTATGTCTTCCCTCATTTACGGATCCTAGCACCAAATTCTTATATGTAAGTCAAGCCTCATGCTACTATGGATGTGACTTGAAGTTTGTGTCTCTATTTTCCCTAGTTCTAAGATTTATGAGAAAGAATCAATGTCTTCTTTGAAAGTATATTAAAACATACATCAACTTGGTATGTACCCTGGGAATACCCTGTAAAGTTACATTTCTTTCTGCCTACATGCAAAATTACTTTTAAAATGTGAATACCAAATGTGCTTTGAAATTAACCTGTAGCCTATTTTCAGACCCTGTCATTTTGGTATATATGTGGAATCTATAAAATCATATTTTAGAGTAATATAAAATAAAATTAAAAAAATAATAATTAAACATAAAAGATTAATTAAATTTTGCTTTCAAATTAAACATCAATATTTTAAAAATTAAGCCTGGCATGATGGGGCACGCCTTTAATCCTAGCATTTGGGTGGTAGAGGCAGGCGGGTCTTTGTGAGTTCAAGGCCAGCCTGGTCTACAGAGCAAATTCCAGGACAGCTGGGGCTACAGGGAGACCCTGTCTTGAAAAGACAAAAAAAAAAAAAAATTTACTGTTTGAGTAACCATAGGAAAATCACACTGTAATTATGTATGTTGAAGCACAAAATTAAGGTGACCCTCAGATTCTCTCTGGAAGTCAGGTGATTAAAAAAAAAGATTTGTGAAATGAATTGCTTTTCATGAGCACTTGAATGCTTCAGTTGGGGAGGATGAAATAATTCTCGAGCCAGAGGGAGATGATCACTACATTAAAAATGGATATGTGGGGGCTGGAGAGATGGCTCAGCAGTTAAGAGCGCCAACTGCTCTTGCAGAGGACCCGGGTTTGATTCCCAGCACCCACATGGCAGTTAAGAACCGTATTTAACTCCAGTTCTAGGGAAATCTGACGCCCTCCTCTGATCTCCATGGCATTGCACAACATAGGTGCACCAACCTACATGCAGACAGTACACTCATACACAAAAATATAATAAATAAAAAGGGATATGTAGTTAATGTGATTAAAATATACACCAAATAATAGTGGGGGTGATCAACATTGGATAGTGGATTGCTTGGCATTGTTTGGAGAGATCAAAGTTAGAATTCCATAATGGTAATAAAATAATCATGCATTATTTTTCTTATTTATATTTCATCCATTTGTATCTTTCCTTTCCTTTACTTTGTATGTTTCCTTTTCATATTTGAGGGAATATTGTCAATAACCTCATTTATGAAAGACAAACACTCAGTGTATATAACTACTGCATAGATTATAACTGTTAAGGATGCTCCAATGAATGAATTTATTTTTATTCTTATGTGAAAATCTTTGAACCCAGGTCCTCAATCATGCTAAGTAAACTAATTTGTGCTTTGCTCTGTCCAAAGCCACCATCATGACAGGTATTTTATTTATTGTACTTTCCATACAGTCATCCAGACCTGACAACTGTTCACACCACATTTCAAACAAAAGAGAAAGATTCATTTCAAGAAAGATAAAATTACTTTCGCCTACATGGTTTACTTGCATGTTTACATTAAAAGGACAGACTCAGTTCTTCCTCTCGAAATCATCTCATGCCAGTCTAAATTTCATATAGTCTATTGTCTACATTAAACCTTTACCAAAATTTTACTGTGATTGCGTTGAATTGTACTCACAGTTTCATTGAATAGCAAGGACTTATAACAATCTGAATAGCAGAGATTTATAACAATCTAAGTAGCATTGAAAATTTACACATAAGCACTAAACTATACATTTAGTTCCAAGTTGTTCCTGGAATGTTTTAGATCTATTTTATGTTACCTTAGATATTATGATAATCTTGTTAAAGGCCATTTGTCTACAAATAAAATTTCACGTTTTCCTTTATAGATCCTTGAATGATACATCTCAACATGAATTTCACTTCAATGGTGGAAATGCATTTATTGTGGATATATGATATGTTGTGGAAGCCATCCACAATGAGAGAGGGGGTGTAATGATCAGCCACTAGAAATGGTCCAACAAAGTCAATGCTTTCACACTATGTAGCAAACTACCAACAAATGAGTATTTGGTGGGAGGTAAAATCAGTCCAGAGCAGCTGATTCCTCAAAACATTTATGGGACTTAGATGGAACACAAATTAATCTTTAGTGAGTTTTATTTTAATAAACAAAGATAAGGATTTTAAAAACCATTAATTAACATCTTCATTAAAATAGAATTGCAGGAACTGAAATTGTTTTTACAAAAATCCTCTTCTGATTGCCATCTCTCAAAGCTCTTCATGTTTCTACATGAAGTTTAGGAAAGTTCTTCAATCCACGCAAAATGAAAACTCATTATATGTTCTTGTTCTCTGTGTTTCTTCAGTAGTAGGTCACTGAGACATCAGTATCTTCAGTTTATATGTCACTATTGATCCTAAGTCCACTTCCTTTGTGAGGTCATTCTCCAATGTAGACTATTACCATAACCTCCCTATTAAATACTTACTTTGAGCTCAGATGTACCTCTTCTATAACTTACTTCAATTGTCCCATTATTATTCAACTGTAGTTCATATTTATTGAGGAAATTTCATTTTGACTTAACTGGAAAACTCACTTTGACATAATGGAAGATGGAAATCTCATATTGCTTTTATTGCTGAATGAAACAGTAATATCTAATGTAATATGTGTATGTCTTTCTTATATTTTATCATCTTATGTGAAAATAATAATCTTCATATATTTATACACCAAGGGTAGTAAGATAAAATAGCTAATACTGTATCTTTCATAGAATTCCTAACTTAGTATTAATGTTTGTGGTCTGGGCACATCCACAATGCTTGTTTCCTGAGTGGTAAAATGGATCTGTCCTCTTCAAATGGCGCTCTGTGCCAGTGCCTTTGCATGTCATTATCCACTAATAAACCACTGCCTAAACTTGTTTATAATCTAAAGATTTCTTATTATTGAAAGTGCAGACCTCAAGGAATAATTTGCACTAAAACTCTATCTTGTAACATTATGAACATGGGGAATTTTAGGTATAGTTAAATTTTAGAGTGAGGTAGTAGCCAGAGGTTTCCCTTAACTCTAAGAGTTAAAACTAAAGTCCTTATTAATATGCTTGTGGATAATTGAAAAAAATGCTTCTGAGAGATAATTTGAACATTATCAAATGAATGGGAATCACAGGCAGTGTTGGACTTGAAATGCTATACCACCCACCAATTAGCTGAAATTTCCATCCTCTCTTTTATTGTTATTACCATTAGAATTTTAAATTACTTGATAAATGAAGATAATTATCATATGTTTATATTGAGTCTTTCTTCCAAAAATACTCATTCTAGCTCATTATTTTCTAATTTTTGTAAATTGTGCAAGGTCAATATATAAGGAGGTAAGATATCTTGTACGTTTAGAATTTTCTGGGAAAATTTTTACTTATATTTGGTAAAATTATATTTTCAAATGAATTCTTCACATAAAATGGGAGTAAGATTTTAAAAATCATGTTTTTGAATCTTATGATAACTAGGACTAAACTCACTGAATAAAATTTCATATAGCTTGTGTTTCTTTCATATAAATAATCAGAATCTATTGGCTTGCTTTCGGTAACACACTACTTTACATTTTTTTATTTATTATGAATGTAGTGTCTGCATGTAGGTTGGTGCACTCATGTTGTGCAATGCCGCAGAGGTCAGAAGAGGGCATCAGATTCCCCTGGAACTGGAGTTATAAAGACAGTTCTTAGCCGCCATGTGGGTGCTGGGAATCGAACCAGGGTCCTCTGCAAGAGCAGTCGGTGCTCTTAACCGCTGTGCCATGTCTCCAGCCCCACTATTTTTCATTTTTAAAAGGTGCTCTGAGGGAGCTGGAGAGTTTGCTCAGTGGTTAAGATAACAGGCTGCTCTTACAGAGTACATGGTTTCGGTTCTCAGCACCTACATGGCTGGTAAGAGCGATTCAAAACTCTAATTCTTGGGAATCGAGAGTGCTTTTCTGGACCTCTTCACAACACAAGGGGAATTACATGTAGACAATTTGCTCATACACATAAGAAAAAAAAGTCCTTTGCAAGGCATGGTGGCACATGCCCTTACTCAGAAGGTAGAGGCAGTTGGATCTCTGGGAGTTCATGACCATCCTGGTCTATAGAGACAGTTCTAGGACAGCTTGGGCTACAGGGAGACCCTGTCTCAAACAAACAGTAAATGCCCTGGATATATTAAATTGTAATTCTTCCAAATTTCTCTTGTTTCTAGTAATCACAGCAATAATTGTCCCCATTTCTCAATGTATGTGATATACTATCAAAAATATCAGTTTAAAAACAGCCATGGAATATTTCCAAGCATGAATATACTAACAGAATACTACACCACATATATAATGCCTGTATTACTGCAACCTCATGGAAGTCCCTGAGTTTACAACTTTATATGTTCTTTTACCCACTCATCTGTTAAGAAGAATACAATAGACAAGGAGACCTACTTAAAAAGACTGCATATTACACCATGGAATTGTAGACAGTATAAAAACAGTACATATATCTTGAAGGAAACAATTCTCCTTGAAGATTTGATCTTTACTAAGCTTTTTCCTGAACACTGGGGGGTGAATATATACAAAAATTCTGTCTTTATTCTGACATTTGTGTAAGTTCTAAGACTATTTAAAATAGGGGGAGATACTCCAATGTGCAAGATTTTGTGAGTGAAATAAAATGTAAACTGGTGTTTTTTGTTTTTTGTTTTGTTTTTGTTTTGTTTTGTTTTGTTTTGTTTTGTTTTGTCAATGACTCCTTGATAAAGTCTATCTGTAATGGTCCTAAAATTGTGAGAGCAATTTTAAATTGTAACATTAATGATCCCAAAATTTGCATGATTAAATTTCAAAAGGAGATATTTTCATCTCTCCAGTTCCTTTCTAGGTCTTTTAAAATTATCAGTGTGGAAACAAAATAATTTATTTCCTTAATCATATGGTTTGTTACCTGTCTTATTGGAAATCTCATTTTCTGGCCAGGGAGTACAATGAAAACAACAGGGAGCCTTTTCCTCCTGGAAGTATCTCTTGAAACCAGGACTGAAGGTCAAACTGCACACAGATGGGGGATCTGGGGAAAGTCAGGTAAGTGACATTAGTCATAGGTCTTTTAACTACTGACTTACATTAATAGCTTTTTTCCATTTTATCCCATTAATAAAACTAATTTCCGCATACCTGTAAAAGTATTCTTCTTACCACAATGAATAATGTCATAAAATAAGTGTGTAGAATAGAAAATATTATATTTTTGCTTTTTTTCCTTTTATTAGAACATTAGAAAGACAACGTAAAAAAACTAAAAGTTGAGTAAAAACTAACAATATTTTGAACTTCTTTAATCATTGATGGCATACACACAATGCTAAAAGATTTAGGATACTCCTATCTAATGTAAAGCACCTTTATTTGTTTCAACACACTTGGCTATTTCCTGTGGCCCACTCTATCATGTCTTCAGAAAAATGCAATTGTTTGCCCTCTGGGAAATGTGGAGATAATTGTCCTACTTTCACTATTAGTCCAAGATCTTCTGGAAAATTCCATACAGTGAAAATGTCATATTCTGTATCTAATTTTCTTTCTTGATTCATCATAACTTTTTCTCCAACTGGATTAGTAAATTGGATGTTCTTCAGAAAGTGGTGTAGCTAAATGGGAGGAATGGTTTTCTAAATAATGTGTCCAGGCAGTTGATGAAAATCAGTTACTCTTACATTCTTCTATATTCCTATCAAATTATTACTTTTTTACAGCTATCCCAATGAGTGACAAATTCCTGATAGTCTTAACCCAGTGAAAGATTATCAGTACTCATTTAAAATTTTGTTTGTTTCAAGAGAAGCTGATGAATAAGCTCCTAAACTAATAGCTAGGTACCAATGTGAGTAAATCTGTGGATAATTTCCACTGCAATTGTCTTTTATGAAACTGAAGTATAAAATACCCAATATTGTTCAAAATTACTTGAGACTACTTATGGAACACTCTTCAGCAAACTTTTGCAAATAAAGTGTTGTTTCTTCAAATAATAATTTCAGGTCTTCCTGAGAAAGGATCATGTTTATATTTGAAATAATAGAAACATGTGGGAATGAACATAAACTGTTACACAATAACTAAATTCTTTCAAATCTATTTTCCATTCCATTGGCTACTTATTCATGAAAATAATAGCATCTAAATGACTTTGTATTAAGACAAAACCGAAAACAGATTAAATATTGAGAAAGCATCCTAAAAATATGCTAAAGGGTTTTAGAACCCTGTAAGAAAGTCACATTGATGACATTCCACTTTATTAGCAAATATTTGAAGACACCTTACCTTCCCACAGTCCGTATATGGTCCATCGTCATTATTCTTGTGTTGGATGTTGACTTGTTGAAGAAACACTTCATGGAGGGAGTGGGCAGCATATGCAAATTGTATATATTGTAGCTTACATCACTTATGGCCATGCGTCTAGTGTGCCATGTTAAACATTCCAAGGACATGTTGAATGAAAAAATTACTCAGTGTTTTCCACTTAGATTCTGAACTACTAAATTTCATCCACCCCAATTTTGACTGAAGAATATCTTCTGGATATGTGGCTGGTTTTACTGTTTCAATAGGTTTTTTTTTTTTTTTTTGAAAATCTAAATTTTCACAGATAAATTTTCTGAACATATGTGGGTTGGGGTGCTTTGAACATTGGTTGAGACCTGAATTTACGCACTAGAAAAACCTGTGAGGTGGAGACCCATGTTTTTTTTTTTTTGAAAATCTAAAATTTCATCATGATGGTGTGAAAAAAATGAAGGTCCCATTGAATGGATCAAGGAGTAAGGCTTGCTTACTTGTGGCAGCCTCCAAATGTGAGGTGGTGACCCATGTTCTCTTTGTGATTAAATGTTCCCACATTTTAAAGCTCCAAGCTAGAGTCCATGTCACCATAAATTATGACCACATTTGCTTTTGATGTCTCAATTTGATTATGATACATTTCAGCTCTTATCATTTATAATTGCCAACTTCCTGGAATAACGTGCACAAATGCTTAACAGATTTCATTTATTTGCATCTGTTCCCTCAAGTCAGAGAGAAACTGAATGCCTTTGTCATCAGAAGTGACCAGTCCCACCCAGTTCCAGCTGAAATGAATCATCAGGGAGACAATAGCATGTGCAAGGCATGAGTCCTTTGGGGCAATTTGGTACAGATAATGAAACTGATTATGTTCATTCAAGAGAGGATGAAATGGGGCATAGGAAATCTAAATGACACAGAACAAAGGAGGAACACGAGCATAGGATTGAGATGAACCTATAACTAAGATATCAACTGTACTAAACACCAGTTACAACTGGTAAAAATACATTTTATACAATTACTAAAGCCACGTTCCCTTCTCTTGAACTTATAATAAAAAAAGTATTTACTGTCTGTGATCTTGAACATTCTATTGCTCGACCATCTGTCCTGTTATACTGAAGAAGAAAAAGTTGATGACACCTCAAATTTATAAATTTCAACCCAGTGAGCTATACATATTAACAATGATATAAATTAAGTTTCTTTCACTCTACCTAGACATCAAGGACAGCACAGGAAGAAAAATTTTACCTCTTACCACAACATAACCTGGGGATAACTGTACATTTGTAGATATGTCGAAAATCTGGCTGAAGTTTCCCACATTGCTTCTGTAAGTGCTATATCACATGTTTGGGTGTAACACCTGTAACTGGGACTCAGTTCAGGTTGAACATTCACAGAAGAAATTAAACCATTGTGAAGTTTCACTAAGTCACAATTTTCCAAAATAAAAGCAAATTTTAGAGTCACATTACATAATAAAGTGGAGTTACAGTCGACTTCTTCAATTGCATAAGCTAACACAACACCAAATTGGAATTTTTGAGGTGGTAATCTGAAAGAATGTCCAGCAATTTTTATATTGGTAACTCTCCAACCATAAAAATATTCACGTCTAACACAATGTATATTATCTACTAATTGATATTTTGACAAAATTTATAGATATAAATGTGACATTAATAATCACAAAAGGATTTACAAATTTGAGAGGGATTGAAGCAGGCCATGGGAAGTTTGGAGGCAGGAGATGATGGTGGGGCATTTATGTAATTCCAGTGTTTAGATATGAAAACATGCAAAAATTAAAAATTAATAAAAGATAAAAATCTTTTTTGAAATCAGAGTGTAAAAACATATTATCATAAAGTAATAAGTATTTTAATAGTTCATGTGTACAGTATTATTGAGCTTTTAAACTGAAAAAAGTCTTCCATTTCATCTCCATTAGATGTGCATCATGCTCTGAAAAGACTGTGAATCTATTCAACTTATCGCCTTCGAATTATTCAGAAAAATCTGAAAATAAACTGGACTGTATTAGGTACATTGTACAGTATTCACCTGTGGAAAAAAACTAGGGGTTACAGTATCTTTGAGCCTAGCTACCTACTTTCTTAGCTCTCAGAATTCCCTGGTTAATGTGAACCCTTTCCCACACCAGATCTCCACACACTTCTCAGCACTCAGCCCGACTTTGGTCCCCGGGTTCCTTCTCCAACAAACGTTTTTGTCCTCAGCTCCATCCCTGAATTCTCCATGAACCACACATTCTGAGCTCTTGATGTTTTAGGGCTTGTAATTCCCACTGAAAGCTAACATCCAACCTGTTCATCTATCCAACCCCATACAATCTGCTGGCCCAGGGCTCTGTGGAGTCTTTCCTTCAATCTCAGTTCAGTAATTGCACCTGCCTCTAGCTGAATTGAGAACACTTCTTTCACACCATTTGTATGTTAACAGGAAGTGAAACCCAATCTGAACCCCGAGTAGGATTTGGCTTAGCTATATACTGGCAAGTTGAGGAAGTAACAAAGAAGATAAAAACAAATATTCAACAAGGATAAGATCACTTATCTATATCAAAACCACAACTACACAAGTACAGATACCTAAGTCTCCTTGAAAAGCACAAACAACATCATCTATCCAAGATAATATGGCTACTACAGTAATCTGCAACCCCAGTAGAAAATTTTTTGCAAATAACAACATACTGGATGTACTGGACAATGATTTTAAAATACTAATATTCAGTATGTTCAAGAAACTCAAAGAAGATATAAATTAACAAAACAAAATAAAACAAAACAAAATAAAGCCTAGGAAATGCAAATTAAATTTGAATAAAATAGCTAAATGATTCAAACTATGAAATTAGATTTCAATCAAGAGAGAATCTCTGAAGAAAATCCAGTCTGAAATAAAATTTGAAATCAAAATCTTCTGATCTAAATGTAAGGGGAGATGAAGGGCTAAGGAAGCAAATGGATAAAGGAGAAAGGAGCCCATGGGAGATGGAGCTATAGAAGACTGGCAGGATTAAGAGAGAAATGGGGATATTTTAAGGGGAAAAGACTTTCTCCATGGAGAAAACATGGAAGGATAAAAGGAGAGAGGAGAGATAAATAATGACTTGTGGTTTAAAAAAACTGAGAGAATTATATTAATTTAACAAGCAGTGACAAATTACACATGCAGTACCCTTACATGAGTCAATATGTGAAGGTGACAGCTGCATAACAAGAAAAAGTATGAGAACTACAATAGGACTATCCTTATATTTACAGATATCCCAACACCAATCAGAAACTGCTTTTGCACCTGATGAGAATAGTACAGAGTTCCATAACTGGACACACACACACACACACACACACACACACACACACACACAAACACATTGACTGTGAAACATCTACAATGCAACCTCTACACAAAAGCCCAAAGCATCATAGAACAAGGACCCCAGAAGGTATTAACTACCTTTTATCTTGAGTTAAGGATGCTACAGGAGACCAGGAACTCATAAGGGCCTGAATGGCCAAACAATGAAGATTAAGATATGACAGAGTGTGGTTCCATGTACAGGCTGCATACATTCAACTTCACCAACCCAGAGCTCATAGAATATTGTGGAAGACCAAAAGGAAAGATGGTAAGAGCCAGGAAGATGGTGCAAGACCAAACAGAAATGAATCCTACAAGTTCCTGGGACCCTCTTTATATGAACCTACAGCATTGGTATTAGCATGAACAAGCAAGATCAGCTGGACCAAAATTCAGCACACAACAGAAATGGGTATCAGAACCAAACCTTGGTGAAGAAATATGGCAGCTGGTGGTAGTCAGGTGAGGATAACCTGACATTCTTTAGAAAAGAGAGTCAGGATAGGCCAACTAGAGTTCAGGGGATGAGCTGATACTCAGGAGTGAGCAAGGAAAGTTAATTTGGCATAGTGGACCCTAGCACAAATGACAGAAGGTGTGAACTCCAGGGAGAGCAGGGCAGGGATTGTTGTGGGAAGGTGCCAAGGGAGAAAGAGGCATAATGGCGATTCAGGCTGACTGAAAATGTAAGTGTGAAACATATGAACAATTCAATAAAAGAAACTTAGAACTCAAGAAACCTAGAGGCTTTTCTTAGCCATCTTTACTTCCTCTTTGAGAACTCCCTGTTCAGATTTTAAGTCCATATTTTAATTGGGTCATTTCTTTTCTTGGTCCATTGTTTTTGAGTAATGTATATAGTGTGCATATTAAACCTCTGTCAGACCCATCACTGGTGGAGATTTCTTCCTACTCTCTGGGTTTTCTCTTGAATTCTTTGGCTGTTTCGTTTTCTGTGCAGATTCTTAGTTTAATGAGGTCCCACTTGTTGATTGTTGGCCTTATTTCCTGAGCAACTACTGTCTGATTTAGAAAGTCTTTCCTACACCAATATCTTATAAGATACTGCAAATATTTTCTTCTAAATTTTTTCAAAGTTTCAGGTTTCACATTGAGGTTTTCGATCCACTTTTTTGCAGGGTGAAATGTAGGGGTTTAGTTTCATTCTTATTTATTTATTTATTTATTTATTTATTTATTTATTTATTTATTTATTTATTTATTTTAATGGATTAACAATAGACGAGCACAGTTGTTTACAGATCACATTGACGTTGCTCAGTTTGCCATACAATTAGGTAATTGGCGCTAGCATCCACAGATGAGGGATACCATTTGGCATTTGTTTATCTGGGATTGTGTTACTTCACTTAGAATGTTAATTTCTAGCTCCATCCATTTACCTGAAAAGCTCATGATGGCATCTTTCTTTACAGCTGCATAGAACTCCATTGTGTAGATGTACCTAATTTTCTCTATCCACCTGTCAATTGAGGGTCACTTGGGTTATTTCCAGCTCATTGCTATTTTAAAGAGAGCTGCAGTGAACATAGCTGTGCATGTATCTCTGTGGTAAGATGATTCTTGTGGGTATATAACCAGGATTGATATGGCTGGGTGAGGTGGCAAGTTCATTCCAAGTCTTCTAAAGTTTCTCCACACTGCTTTCCATAGTGGCTGTACAAGTTTACATTCCCACCAGCAGTGAATGAGTGTTCACCTTTCCCCACAACCTCTCCAGCACTTGGTATCATTTGTTTTCTTGATCCTAGCCAGTCTTACTGGAGTAAGATGATATCTTAAACTGGATTTAATTTGCATTTCCTTAATTACTCACGATGTTGCTCACTTTTTAAGATGTTTCTCAGCCATCTCCAATTCCTCAATTGTGAAGTTTCTGTTCAGCACTTTGATCCATCTTTTGAGTGGGTCATTTGTTTTCTTTCTTCTTTGTTTTATGAATAGTTTATACATTCTGGAAATGAATGCTTTGTCAGATGTATCTGCAGTGAAGTTTTCCTCCCCATGTGTGGGTTTTCTCTTCATTTCCTTGATTGTTTCTTTTGATATTCAGAAGCTTTTGAGATTAATGAGGTCCCATATGTCAATTGTCGACCTTAATTCTTGTGCAGCTGCTGTCTGATTTAAGAAATCTTTTTCTATGTCTATGTCATGTAGGTTGCTGCCAACTTTTTCTCCTGTCATCTTCAGAGTTTTGGTTTTCACTTTGAGATATTTGATCCATCTGGAGTTGACTTTTGTACAAGGTGAGAGGTAAGGGTTTGCTTTCATTATTCTACAAGTGGTAATCCAGTTTTGCCAACACCACTTCCTGAAGATGCTGTTTTCCTTCATTGTGTCTTCTTGGCCGCCTTTTAAAATATGAAGTGGCTGAAATTGTATATGCTCAAGTTTGGGTCTTCAGTTTTGTTCCATTTGTCAATGGGTCTATTTTTGTGCCAGTACTAAGCTGTTTTTATGACTATAGCCTTGTAGTGTAGTTTGAAGTCTGATATAGATTTACCCCCATATTGCTCTTTCAGATCAAGGTTGCTTAGGCTATTTAGGGGTCTTTTGCTATTCCAAATGAAATTAAGGAATTTTTTCCAAGCCTGTGAAGAACCTCTTGGGAAATTTCATTGGGATTGCATTAAATCTGTACAAGAGTTTGGGCAGAATGAACATTTTACTACATTTATTTTCCCAATCCTTGAGCATGGGAGGTTTGTCCATCTTCTGATGTCTTCTTCAATTTCCTTATTCAGGAGTTTAAATTTTTTGTAGAGATTTATGGTGTCTTTGGTATTTATTGTTTTTGAGGCAATTGTGAGAGGGACAGTCTCCTTATATTCCTTCTTCAGTTACTTGCTGTTGGTGTAAAGAAAGGCTACTGATTTTTCTAGATTAATTTTGTACCCTGCCACTTTATTGAAGCTCTTAATCATTTCTAGGAGTTTTCTGGTGGAGTTTTTAGCATCCCTTAAATAAACTATCATATCATCAGCAAAAAGGGATAGTTTGAC
The DNA here is from genome assembly GCA_009823505.1 of Rhizomys pruinosus. Taxonomy (NCBI): domain Eukaryota; kingdom Metazoa; phylum Chordata; class Mammalia; order Rodentia; family Spalacidae; genus Rhizomys; species Rhizomys pruinosus. The sequence goes on from VZQC01002209.1 coordinate 569,127, forward strand.
TTCCTCTTTTCCAATTAGTATTCCTTCAATTTCCTTTTTCTTGCCTTATTGCCCAATCAAGGGTTTCAAGCACTATATTGAATGGGAAGGGTGAAGGGTTAGCCTTGCTGAGTTCCTACCTTTAAAGGGAGTGCTTCAGTCGTTTCTCAATTTAGGATGGTATTGGCTGTGGGTTTCCTGTATATGGCTTTGGATACATTGAGGAATGGTGCTCTAATCTAATTCTCTCTAGGACTTTAAGCATGAATGGATGCTGGATTTTGTCAAAGGATTTTTCTGCATCAATTGAGATGATCGTGTGTTTTTGTATTTCAGTTCATTTAGATGCTTGATGATATTTACTGGTTTTTGTATGTTGAACCATCCCTGCACCTCTAGTATGAATCCAACTTGGTCATGGTAGATGATCTTCTTGATGTGGGTCTGTATGCAGTTTGCAAGTATTTTGTTGAGAATTTTTGCATCTGTGTTCATTAGTGAGATGGGTCCATAGGTCTCCTTTTTGGTTGTATCTTTGTTTGGTTTTGATATTAGAGTGATGCTGACTTCATAGATTTTGTGCTGAATGAAGTAACAGTCCCAGAAAAACAAACGACGAATGGTATCACTCATCTGTGGATGCTAGTGCCAATTACTTAGTTGTAAGTATTTCTTGTGCACGGCCCCTTGAGCTTTTGTCCAAGTAGTTGGGAGTGATGCATATTGGAAACAACAACAGCAACACAAACAAAAACAACAGAAAAGACTGCATCAAAGACCTGACTGAAACAATGAACTTCTGCTCAAAACAGTCAACTTCCACATGGAGAATTTTGAGAAAGACTGAGAAAGAAATGAAAAGCATGTTTGGCAGAACACATGAGCTCTGGTGGGGTGGGGGGATAACGTGGGGGACACGGGTCTAGATTTGATAATCTTGTACAAAATATACATACAAATAAAATAAAAAATAGAAGTAATTTGGGGGAATTCCCTCAGTTTGTATCCTTCTAAACAAGTTGTAAGTCTTTTTGAAATGTTTTATAGATTTCTGCTTTGAGGGGCTGGAGAGATGGCCTAGCAGTTTAAAAGTGCCGATTGCTCTTACAGAGGATTCGGGTTCAATCCCCACCACCCACATGACGGCCGAGAACCATCTGAAACTCCAATTCCAGGAGAACTCCAGTTCCAGGGAATCCAACACCCTCTTCTGACCTCTGCGGCATTGCACGACACGGGTGCATAAACTTGCATGCAGACAGTACATTCATACACATACTGAAGTGAATAAAATTAATAAAAAAATTCTACTTTGAAACCGTCTGGGTCTGGGCTTTTTTTAGTTGGGAGGTTTCTTATTACATTTTCAATTTCTTCATATATTATGGATCTGTTTAAGATGTCAATCTCTTCTTGGTTGAGCTTTGGTGATTCCCAGGATTTCAGATATTCATCCATTTCTCCTAGGTTTTCAAACTTAGTAGAGTTTAGGTTTTTGAAGTATTCCCATATGATTGTCTAGATCTTTTTATTGTCTGTTGTGAAATTTCCCCTTTCATTACATATTCTATTGATTTGGGGTTGTTCATTCTTTCCTTTTATTAACTAGGGTATAGGTCTGTCTATCTCGTTTATTCTCTCAAAGAACCAACTTTTGGGTTCATTGATTTTTTTTTTTTTTGTATTGTTTTCTTTGTTTCTATTTCATTGATTTCTGCTCTGATTTTTGTTATTTCTTCCTCTCTGTTGTGTTTAGGGTTCATTTGTTGCTGTCTCTCAAGCATTTTTAGCTGCAGTGTTAGAGTGTTCACTTGTGCTCTTTCTGTTTTTCTGATGTAGGCACCCAGGGCTGTAAACTTACCTCTTAGGACTGCTTTTAAATTATCCCATAAGTTATGTTGTATTATCATTGTCATCCATTTCCAGGAATGCTTTTATTTCTTTCTTTATTTCTTCCTTGACCCATTCATTATTCAGGAGTGTGTGGTTTACTCTCCATGTGTTCTTGGAGATAGTAGGTCTTATCTATTGCACCATGGTCTGATAGAATGCATGAAATTATTTCAATTTTTTTTTTGTATTTTGGAGGTTTCTTCTGTGTCCCAGCATGTGGTCGATTTTGGAAAATATTCTGTGGGGTGCTGAGTATAAAGTGTATTCTCTGGTATTAGGGTGAAATATTCGGTAGGTGTCTGTGAGGTCCATTTGGTGTATCATGTCATTCAGTTCAGATGTCTCTCTGTTTATTCTTTGCCTGGTTGACCTGTCCAAAGGGCTCAGTGGGGTTTTAAATTCTCCTACTATGAGTGCACTGGGGTTCATCTGTGCTTTTAAGTCCTAGAGAATTGTCTTTATAAAGATTTATGCACCAGAGTTTGGTGCATATATATTCCCAATATTACATAGTAGTCAAAACACTAAAGGTACAGAACAAAGCAAATATATTGAAAGTGGTGAGAAAGAAAAAGTCTCATATAAAGGCAGGACCATAAAAATTACAGCTGAATCTTAAATAGGTATTATTAAACCAAGAAACCCATTGACCAGTGCCATACAAATCATGAAGGAATATAGATTCCAACCCAGAATACTATACACAACAAACTATCAATAATTTAAAGATTAATTAAAAAAAACTTTCTAAGATTAAAAACTGAGTTAGAGTGATTATATTCGTTAAACCAATTCTAAAGAGAAAACTGAATGAAATAACTCACTCAGATGAAAAGGGAGCATAGAGCATACATAATCTAAGTGGCTCGAAAGATGGCTCAGTGATTAAGATCACATGCTGTTCTTACAGAGGACCACAGTTTACATACAAGTACCCATATTTTGTCCAAAAAGTGTCCATAAATCCAGTTAAAGGGATCCAACACCTTCTTCTGAACTTTTCAGTCATTGCACTTACATACGTGCAACCAATACACATATACACATAAAAATGATAATGATATCTAAAAATAGATAATCTCATAAAAGTCCATCAAAAAAGAGGTCTAAGAAAACAGCATCACAATGCCAACATAAGAGGAATATATATATATATATATATATATATATATATATATATATATATATTGTCAATAATATGCCTCAGTATTAATGGACTCATCTACACAGTAGTAATATCACAGAATACCATATTGGATTAGAAAATTGTATCTATCAATTTGCTGCATCCAAGAAATTTACCTCACCAACAATTCTCAACACAACCTTAGGGTTTAAGAATTGAGATAGGTATTCCCAGCAACAGAATGAAGAAACAAGCATGTATAGCTCTTCTACTATGTGAATACTTCAACTTCAAACCACAAGTAGCCAGAAGGGAAAGGAAAGTTCACTTCATATTCATTAAAGGGAAAAAATCCACAAAGAAGAATATACAATCCTAAACCTGTATGTGCACCTCACAAAGGGGCAGTCAATTTCATAAAAGAAACTTTATTAGATTTAAAATATCAATTTAACTACAACACAGTGATAGTGGGTGACTTCAATACCCTGCTGTCACCCATAGTCAGGCTCATGATACAAAAATTTAACAGAGAATACCTGGTGTTAAATGGCACTTTAAATAAAATGTACTTTACATACATCTAGAGAATTTTCCCCACAATCAGCAAAGAATAGACTTTCTTCTCAACAGTGCATTGAAATGACTCCCAAATTGGCCACTTGTTAGGACACAATGAAATTCTCTAGAATATATGAAAATTGAAATTATATTCTAATAAATCACAAAGGAATGAAGCTAGATAACAACAGCAATAGAAATGGACCACATACATAAATTCATGGAAACTAAATAACACATCACTGTTTGAAAATTGGATCATGAAATACGTCAAGAGAGAAATTATGAATTGCCTATTATTGAATGAAAATGAAAACACAAACAGCACACACACAAAAACTTTTGGAAATACAATGAGAGAAGTGTTAAAATGAAAACTTTTACTATTAAGTGGTTCACAAGAAAATTAGAATCCTACTCATATGAATAAAAAAAAAAAAAAACCTACATAGTATGTATGAGAAGAGCTGGTCCATTTCCACCTTTAAGACAAATAACCACATCACTGACTGGCACAGCTTATGACATTGCTGCAGTAGTAACTACACAAAGAGCTAAAATATTAATCATTGAAAAAACAGACAACCGAATTAAAAAGTGAAGCAAGGGGTTGAACTTGGTATTCTCTAAATGTAAATGAAAATAGTTGAGAAATACTTTCAGACATCAGGGAAATCTAGGTTAAGACCACTTTCAAATTTAATCTGACCAGACTCAATGGCCAAGATTCAGAAATCGCAAACTACAACTGCTGGTGAGGATGTTGGGAAATCAAACGCTGGTGGTAGTACAAACCAATGAAGCAACCATGGAAATCAATTTTAAGATTCTCAAGTGGCTCAAAATTTATCTAAAATATGATCCATCCACATCACTCTTGGACAGTTACCCAAACATTCTATACCTGATGACAGAAACACATATGTATCCATGTCTATTACTATTCTCATCATAAAAACAATAAAGGAGAAAAATCAACAGCTGATTGATGTGGAAATTGTGTAAATATGTATAATGTAGTATTGTTCATCTCGTAAATAATAAAAATTATGAAATTCACAGGTAAATGGATGGGATGGGAAACTGTAAATCTGAGTGAGGTAGTCAAATCCAGGAAAGATAAATATCACATATTTTCTCTCATAAATGAATGCTAGCTTTCAAATATTAGATATGCATGTTTCAACTTGAAAATCCAGAGAGGGCAAAAAAGTAAAAAAGGACCTAGGTGGGGGGGGAAGATTTCCTTGAAAAGGAGGTTGAATAGTGCGATAAGAAGGGAGATAGGTGGGGTAGCCAGGGCTGCGTGGGTTTGGTACGGTGCCATTGTGTCTTTGTGTGGTGTGTGTGTGTGGGGCTCCTGAAGCAAAGGAGCTCAGAAGTTGCTCCAGACAAGTAGGTTTTAGGGTAGATTGACTCCTGGGTTGCTGGAAAAGGGTCTAAAATCTAAACCCTTGTAGGGGGGTGGCTGTCTGGGCAGAGCTGACCTTTGACTTTGCAGCCAGTGCTGGGTGGCTTTGGTTCAGTGCCATTGTGTCTTTGTGTGGGGGCCTCCTGAAGCACAGGAGCTCAGAAGTCATCCAGACAGGTAGATTAGAGGGTAGATTGACTCTTGGGTTGCTGGAAAAGGGTCTAAACTCTAAACCCTTGTAGGGGGTGGCTGTCTGGGTGGAGCCACCCTTTGCCTTTGCAGCCAGTGCCGGGTGGGTTTGGTTTGGTGCCATTGTGTCTTTGTGTGGGGGTGCTCCTGAAGCACAGGAGCCCAGAATTCGCTCCAGACAGGTACCAGGGTGCAGGCTAAGTCAGACATAACCCTCCATCAAATGGAATTGATGAGAGAGTATCCAAGTGGACATTTTTGGAGAAACTTCAGAACAGGAAGGGAAGAGTGACTTAGACTTCCAGTATCCAATATATAAACAAAATTGAAAGCTTGAGACCTAGACAAGTCAATACTCCATCAACAAGGAGGAGGAAACAACAACAACAACAAAAAAGCATCGGAAGGAGGGAAGCATAACCAGCCTCTAACATAGTGAAAAGACATTTATGATTTGAATCACAAAAGGGAAACCCACATGCCAGGGACACGACGAAGAGACAACATGGGAAAGGTGCAGGGAATTTTGGCACCAAGCTCTACCAACACTGTAGGAGATAGCTACAATGGCATCCCCTGGAAGTGACCCAAGAAACAGATCTTAGAGGAATAAGTGCAGACATATGCAGAGAAATTAAAAAAAAAAAAAAGAATTCAGAGAGCTAAAGAGAGAGAATGAAAAACTCAAAAAGGACCTAGAGGGATACAATGACAAACTTTGGAAAGAACTAAAGGAACAGACCGACAAACTCCACAAAGAACTAGAGAGAGAAAAAACTCTGAAATGAAGTAGAAACACTGAAAAAGGAAGCCAACCAACGAAGTAAGGTGCACCAAGAAGAGATTGAGAAGCTCAAAAAGGAAATGGAAATACTAAAGAAATCACAGGATGAAATGAAAATGGAAATAGAACACTCATCCAATCAAGAAGAAAGGAAAGGAAAAAGCCTCAGGAATAGAATGGAGGAAGCAGAACAAAGAATATCAGATCTGGAAGATAACACAGAGCAACTAAAAAGCTCAAATAAAGATTATGAAAAATTTAAAAATACACAAAAGTGGAACAACCAGGAAATGTGGGACCCTATGAAAAGATCAATCCTCGGCATCATAGGAATAGAGGAAGGAGAAGAATCTCAAGAGAATAGTATTGATCAGATCATCAACAGAATAATAGATGAAAATTCACCCCAAACTAAAAATAGAGAAACCCATACAAATACAAGAAAGCACATAGGACTCCAAATAGACAAGATCAGAAAATAAACTCCCCACACCATATCCTAGTTAAAATGCTAGACACGCAAAACAAAGACAAAATTCTGAAGGCTACAAAAGAAAAACAACTCACATACAGAGGGAAGCCCATCAGAATTACAAATGACTTCTCGGTGCAAACCATGAAAACAAGAAGAATATGGAGCAAAGCATTCCCAGTGTTAAAGGACTATGGATGCCAAGCCAGAATATTTTACCCAGCAAAAATATCTATTATAGTTGAAGGAGAGAGAAAAATCTTTCATGACATAAACAAGATGATAGAATACATGTCCAGAAAACCAACTCTTCAGAAAATACTTGAAGTAATTCAAAGGGCAGAAGAGAGGACCAACTATCCTCAAGCACCTGAGAAAAGAAATTAATAAAAACATAACTGTAGGAGTATAATCAGGGACTAAAAGTCCAAACGGATAATAAGGTGAAAGGAAGCAACATCCATCTTTCAATTATAACCTTAAATATTAATGGTCTAACCTTGCCAATCAAAAGGCAGAGACTGGGAGAATGGATTAGGAAACAAAGTCAATCCATATGTTGTCTAAAAGGAACCCATCACAATTTCAAGGATAGGCACCAACTTAAGGTATAGGGATGGAAGAAAGTATTCCAAGCAAATGGTACCAAAAAGAAAACAGATGTTGCTATTCTAATATCAGACAAAATAGACTTCAAAGAAAAAGAAATTAACAGAGACAAAGAGGGTCATTACATCTTTATTAAAGGCACAACTGAAGATGAAAATCTCATAATAATGAATATATATGCACCAAAAGCTGGTACACCAAACTTTATAAAGAAAATTCTTCAGGATCTCAAGGCACAGATTAACCCCAGCACACTAATAGTAGGGGACTTCAATACGCCACTAAGTCCTTTAGACAGATCAACAGGACAAAGGAGAAACAGAGAGAAATACAAACTGAATGATACAATACACCAAATGGACCTCACAGACATCTATCAAATATTTCACCCAGACACCAGAGAATACACTTTCTACTCAACACCTCACGGAACAGTCTCCAAAATAGACCATATACCGGGGCACAAGAAAATACTCAAAGAATACAAAATGATTGAAATGATCTCATGCATTCTATCAGACCACAGTGCAATAAACCAACATCAACACCAGGATAAACCTACAACCTACAAGAACACATGCAGACTTAAAAACACTCTCCTGAATAATGAATGGGTCAAGGAAGAAATAAAGAAATAAAAAAAATTCCTGGAACTGAATGACAATGATAATACAACACAGCAAAACTTTTGGGACCCTTTAAAAGCATTCCTAAGAGTGAGGTTTATAGCTCTCACTGCCTACATTAAAAAAACAGAAAGAGCACAAGTGAATGATCTAACACTGCAGCTAAAATTACTTGAAAGAAAACAACAAATGAAACCTAAACGCAGAAGTCAAGACGAAATAACAAAAACCAGAGGAGGGAACGATGAAGTAGAAACAAAGAAAACCATACAAAAAAAAAAAAATCAATGAATCCAAATTTGGTTCTTTGAGAGAATAAAAAAGATAGACTGACCTCTAGCCCAGTTCACCAAAAGAAAGAATGAACAACTCCAAATCAATAGAATCTGTGATGAAAGGGAAACATCACAACAGACAATGAAAAGATCCAAACAATTATATGGGAATAGTTCAAAAATCTATACTCTACTAAGTTAGAAAACTTAGAAGAAATGGATGAATATCTGAAATCCTGGGCATCACCAAAGCTCAAACAAGAAGAGATCGACAGCTTAAATAGACCAATAATACATGAAGAAATTGCAGATGTAATAAGTAGCCTCCCAACCAAAAATTGCCCAGGCCCAGAGGGTTTCATGGCAGAATTCTATAAAATATTTCAAAAAGACTTACAAACATTACTACTCAAGTTGTTTAGAAGGATACAAATGGAGGGAGTTCTCCCAGATTCCTTCTATGAAACAGCATCACGCTACTACCAAAACCAGGTAAAGATACAAGCAAAAAGGAGAAAAATAGACCCATCTCCCTAATGAACATGGATGCCAAAATTCTAAACAAGATACTGGCAAATCGTATACAGACCCACATCAAGAAGATCATCCATCATGACCAAGTTCGATTCATACCAGTGATGCAGGGATGGTTCAACATACGAAAATCAATAAATATCATCAACCATATAAGTAGACTGAAAGACAAAAACCACACCATCATCTCAATTGATGCAGAGACAGCCTTTGACAAAATCCAGCACACCTTCATGTTTAATGTCCTATAGGGAATTGGATTGGAGGGATCATTCCTCAATGTAATCAAAGCCATATACAGGAAGCCCACAGCCAATATCATCCTAAATGGGGAAAGGACAGAAGCATTCCCCTTAAAGGTAGGAATTCGGCAAGGCTGCCCCCCTGTCACCACCCGTTTTCAATATAGTGCTTGAAACCCTTGCTAGGGCAATAAGGCAAGAAAAGGAAATTAAAGGAGTTCTAATCGGGAAAGAGGAAGTCAAGCTATCCCTTTTTGCTGATGATATGATTGTCGACTTAAGGGATGCTATGAACTCCACCAGAGAACTCCTAGAAATGATTATGTACTTCAGTAAAGTGGGGGGATACAAAATAAATACAGAAAAATCAGTAGCCTTTCTTTACACCAACAACAAACTGAAGAAGTAATACAAGGAGACTCTCCAACTCACAGTAGCCTCAAAAACAAAAAAATACCTAGGAACCAACCTAACCAAAGACACCAAGGATCTCTACAAAAAAATTTTAAGCCCCTGAAAAAAGGAAATTGAGGAAAACATCAGAAAATGGACAAACCTCTCATGCTCGTGGATTGGGAAAATAAATATAGTAAAATTGTCCATTATACCAAAACTTGTGTCCAGATTTAATGCAATCTCAATCAAAATCCCCAAGAGCATCTTCACAGGCTTAGAAAAAATATCCTCAATTTCATTTGGAAAAATAAAAGACCCCAAGTAGCCAAAGCAACCCTGAGTGAAAACAGCAATACAGGAGGAATCTCTATACCAGACTTCAAACTATACTACAGGGCTATAGTCATAAAACAGCTTGGTACTGGCACAAAAACAGACCAGTTGACCAATGGAATAAAACTGAAGATCCAATCGTGAGCACATACAATTTCAGCCACCTCATATTTGAAAAGGGGGCCAAGAAGACACAATGGAGGAATGACAGCATCATAGTAAGTGGTGTTGGAAAAACTGGATTACTACCTGTAGAAGAATGAAATAAAAACCTTATCTCTCGCCCTGTACAAAAGTCAATTCCAGATGGATCAAAGACCTCAACGTGTAACCCAAAATTCTGGAGGTGATAGAAGAAAAACTTGGCAGCAGACTACAAGACATAGGCATAGGAAAAGACTTCCTAAATCAGACAGCAGTGCACAAGAAATAAGATCAAAAATTGACAAATGGGACCTCATTAAAATCAAAAGCTTCTGTACATCAAAAGAAACAATCAAGGGAGTGAAGGAAAAAGTCACAGAAGTGGAGGAAACCTTCACTGCAGTTACATCTGACAAAGCATTAATTTCCAGAGTATACAAACTACTCAAAAATCAAAGAAGAAAGAAAACAAATGAATCACTCAAAAGATGGAGCAAATAACTGAATAGAGACTTCACAGAGGAGGAATTAGAGATGGCTGAGAAACATCTTAAAAAGTGTTCAAAGTCATTAATAATTAGGGAAATGCAAATTAAGCCCACTCTAAGATATCTCACTCTGATAAGACTGGCCAGGATCAAGAAAACAAATGATACAAGTGCTGGAGAGGTTGTGGGGAAAGAGGAACACTCATTCACTGCTGTTGGGAATGTAAACTTGTACAGCCACTATGGAACGCACTGTGGAGAACCCTTGGAAGACTCAAAATGAGCCTGCCATTTGACCCAGTCATACCACTCCTGGGTATCTACCCACAAGACTCATCTTACTGCAGAAATACATGCACAGCAATATTTATTGCAACTCTGTTCACAATAGCAAAAAGCTGTAACCAATCCAAATGCCACTCAACTGACGAGTGGATAGAAAATATGTGGTACATATACACAATGGAGTTCTATGCAGCAGTAAAGAAAGACAACATCATGAGCTTTGCAGGTAAATGAATGGAGCTAGAAGATATTATATTAAGTGAAGTAACACAATCCCGGGAAAACAAATGATGAATGGTATCCCTCATCTGTGGATACTAGTGCCAATAACCCAGTTGTAAATATTTCTTCTGGAGAGGGATCCATATTAGAAGAACAACAACAGAAAGACTGCATCAGAAAACTGACTGAAATGGTGAATCAGGAGGGGTGGGAGGGGTGGGAGAGGGACACGGGTGTATATTTGATTAATGTATATTTAATTGACGTGAGTTCAACAAGTATCCAATTTTGCTCAGACTCTGTCTACAGGTTACATGGTGTTTTATTACTTAATAAAAGTAAATATGTGTATATTAAGCAACATTGGTTTAAAGGTTTTGATAAAAACGTTAATGTAGCCGGGCGTGGTGGCACACGCCTTTAATCCTAGCACTCGGGAGGCAGAGGCAGGCGGATCTTTGTGAGTTCAAGGCCAGCCTGGTCTACAGAGTTAGTTCCAGGACAGCTGGGGCTACAGGGAGACCCTGTCTCGAAAAGACAAAAAAAAATTAATGTAACTGAGTTAATTGGAAATATAAATTGTTCACATTTGTTTTACTTAAAATCTATATAATGATAACTTTGGGATTGACATATACAAATGTTCTCTATAATTTTTCTGTTGTACAGTATCATCTTGTAGCATTCTCTTTTATCTGTAGGATGATTTAACTTAAGGAATTAAGTTTGCTTCCCACATACAGTCTTCCCACATACAGTCACCCAAACAGCTTGGGTGAATTTGATGAAATTTGTGCCTTGATTCCTGCCTACAGGTATATGTACTACAACTGCCTTTTTTAGACTCATGGGTCAAAAAATAAAAATCTAAAATAAAAAGGGGGGATACAGTTATATATGAAACCTATTTGTCAAAAACTTTGAAATGTAAATCTTAAAACTAACTACAGAAAAATATTTGTATGGTCCCACAGGTCAAAACTTCACCAACTTAATGCCTAAGAAAGAAAAGATACAGCTTTGCACTGTGTAGGATGTAGCAGGAAGTGCCAGCAGAAAGTTTGGCCCATCTGAACATTGAAAGGAAGAAAAGCCTCAGACTGCTACAGGCATAAAACCTTTCTGTGGATCCTATTTGTAACAAATGTTTATAATGAGTCCTAATGAAATTTACCTTCTATGTGCCACAGTTTTAATATAAGAGACTTTCTTACCTCCCCTTCATAGAACAAGGAGGAATATGATGATGAGGAGGTCGTTCTCTAACTGTAAATTGGAGCCAACTGTTATAGAGGTGATCATTTAAAACTACCTTCTTTGACTAATAGACATAGGAACTGTGAAAATATTATTTTCTATTCAGAACCAAATATAATAGTAAAGTCTCTTTAAGCTGTGCAGTTAAGCAAAGTATATTAATACGGGAGAGCTATAATATGAGCAATGGATTATTCTACCACGGAGATCCAAGGGGATGCAAGGCCAGGGGATCCAAGCCACCCCCCAATGTAATGGCTTCATGCCTGTAAACTGGGATACCTGCAAGAAGAGAGGAGGTAAGGCCCTGCTGTCGAAGACCTTATATAAGCATGAGAAAGATGTATTGAGATGGTACTTGCAAGTGTAGAGTTTGTCTCTGGAATACCAGAGAGTGTTACCAAAGGCCACTAAATCAATAAAGCAAATATAGGTCTCTTTGAGTCAAGCAAGACTCCTCCGACAGCACCAGCTGCACCTCACCTGCCTGGAAATACTGTGCAGCAGTGGCAGCCATATGTCTGTATATCCCAAATCTAATTGGTTAGTAGCTCTCTCCTTGGAGGAATAACCCATGGCTGATGCCACAAGCTTACATCCTTTAGTGGTTAGGAGATGTTACAAGCCACAGTAAGACCTTGACATATTTTACAGAAAAAAAAAACATAATTCATGGATTAACATACCATCCAAACATCTGTGTCTATACCAAAATAACCTACCATAACAGTTAGTACTGTTTAAATACCTGTATATCTAATTGCTTGTGCTTCATTAGTATGATTGAAAGGTTATTCCTGGACAAACTGTCAGCCCATGAAAGGAAATAGTCAGAACTGACCAGAGTCCAAAACGACAGCTCCAGAGAAAGTAGAATGTTTTGCTTCTCATCCACCTGTGCCCCTTTTCTAAGCCTAGGGAACAATCTGTGGAAGAGGTGGTGAGGTAGAATGTAAGGGCTGTGATTGGGGTGAATGGTGAAACCACAGCAATATAGACTGGACACTTATTTGATCAATTTAATTGTACATAGGATGGTGGGACCCTTGAGCTGTGTGGGTTTGGGCACAACTGCTTGCAAATTGGTTTTACATGAAGGATGCTTGTACTCATAAATTATTACTTATTGTTAAAAAATGAAAAAGAAAATAAAGAAGTAATAGAGGAAAAAAGAAAAAAAAAGAAGGGAGATAGGTGCAACAACAGAGCAGGAAGGGTTAAATTCAGTGAGGGATGGGAGCACATGTAAAGGTGGTAGTATGCAATAGGATAAGTAACATGAAATGTGATTAGGATCTTCCAAATGGAAAACAATCACTCTAGAATCTTCTAAATGTAAATGTACATACATTGCAAAAAGAGATTCAAATGAGTTACCTTATAGCAGGGTTGTTGTATTACCATTTGTACACATCATATACTTATAAAATAAATCATTACTAACCTGTAGAAACTGTGTATCAGGATCTCATGGACCCTCGAATAATATGGGTCATTGACACCACACTTTTTTACCAGCCGGAATTGCAAGGTAAGCCCAACCCTGTAGAAGTCAGTACATGTGTAAGCTATAAAACAAAGAAAGAAAATGCAAGCTGGTGTTGAATACAGAGCCTCATCTTTATTGCCTAGCTTCACAGTTCTGGAATGTGCTGCACCTACTATCAGAAGTAAAAAAAATCATCAAACTCATCCTGATGTAAATCTTAAACAACGATTTTCTTGTCAACATAATTCCAAAATTAAAATATTGACTAAAATAAAATGGTAGCAAACAATTCTCTAATTGTATTTAAGGTGTTCTTCGTAGGATGGACCCCATACTGGACATTAATATCAGGATTAGGAACCTCAGCCTAGACAAGATATAGGGTCCAGAGAAGATCCTAATACTAGTTTTTTAGTTAATATTTAAATTATTAAACTGACTCCTAATGGCTTACTCTTATACCAATACAGTATTGCATCTTTCAACTCTCACCACAGAGGTTTTCTTATGCAGCAGATGTTGATTCATAGAGAAACTCACAGCTGGTCACTGTGCAAAGAACAAGATGCTGCAGAGTCCTTATCACTAAATAGGGCATCTATATCAAATGTCTTTCTCCAAGGTTCAGGCATCATTGCAGAAGAGGGGCCAGACTGAATTTCTGGAGGACTCCAATGAAACAGACTTGTTCAGACAGATACTCAGTTACGCAAATGCACTCACAGCAATGGTGACTGCATGCACAAATCACCTGTAAGCTCAAACCACAAAACATCCCAAGATAGACATGGGGAAGTTTGTAAGAGATTCCTGCCCAACTGATGGAAATATTAACAACTGATGGCTACCAGGAGGAAGAGAGTATCTTTCAAGAATGGGACATTTGGTGGGGTGAGAGAGATGTCTCAGCAGTTAGGAACGCTAGCAGAGGACCCGGGTTCAATTCTCAGCACCCAAATTGCATATAATAACCAACTTTAACTCCAGTTCCAGAGGAATCCAATGCCCTCTTCTGACCTCTGCGGCATTGTATGACACGGGTGCACCAACCTACATGCAGACAATATACTCATATCCATAAAAAATAATAAATAAATAAATAAATAAATAAATAAATAAATAAATAAATAAGAAGGGGGAAAAAATGGGACACTTGGTAGGCTATCCCTGCACTAATTAGACTCCATAGGCCATATTATGTATGATAGGGTATACTCAAATTTGCAGGGGCATTAAAGAGTTGTGCAGTTTTGGAAGGGCCTCTAAATGCCATTAATTTATTTTGTGAAAGTCACAAAAGTTGAATATAAAATAAATTAAAAACAAAATCCTTAAATTAAGAGGTAATGCAAAAACTTAGTTATAATTCTTTTTCTTCCACCTATCATATTTTCTGTGCATTGTCTCTTTGGAGTTTCTATTTGATGCTAGGAAATCTTGACTGGTGGTAAAAGAAATACTATTTCATTCATATATGGTAACTTAGTAGCTAATATTTTTTAATATTTTGTCAGTTAATTGTAGATTTTGATTCTGAGAGTTTATTCATTTGTGTTGCTTTGCAATTTGAAGGTATTTTTACTTTTCTGCAAAACATTTAAAAATCTTAATTTTAGTGTATGTGTGTGTGTGTGTGTGTGTGTGTGTGTGTGTGTGTTGTCAGAGGACAACATGTGTGGGAGTTGGTTTTCTCCTTCCAATACATTGATCACAGAAGTACATCTAATGCTGTCAGACTTGAAAACACTCTTCACCCACTGAGCCATCTCACTTGACCCACATTCACTTTTAAAATACTGTATATATTTTTACTTTCAAAAATGTATAGGAGTTCATACTTAAGTTTGTAATTCTGGTATCCTCTGTTGCATGTATTTAAGAATATTTGTTTACATGTTTATTTACATCATCATATCCATGTGTCAAATATTGTGACTGTATCTACTATGCACTACTGTCTCTCATTCATCTGCTACTCTTTCTATTTCCTTACTTCCCAAACAGCTCCCCTCATAATCCCAAGTCTAATTTGATGTGTGAAGGTACTATTCATGTAGACACATCTGCCATTGCCATATTCTCATATGGCCCAATTGTAGTCTCATATTTCAAAGGTAAGTCAGGACTAATTTGAGCACATTTTCATGCTTCTTCAGTGTTGCTGGTGCTGATCATAGGCATGCATCATCAGGGTGAGCTATCTTCATACTCACTTCAGTGTTAATATTTTATGATGGTTTTTGAAAAATTAAAACCTCTAGAGTGCTATTATCTATGTAAGTCAATTTAGACAGTATATTTCCATCATTATTTTGGAATTACAGCCTTAATTACATGAACAATTTCATGTATTCTGCATTTTGAGATTTAGAAATCAAATAATTGTTTAGGCTCCCCTAATTATTTTCATTGTCACATGCTTTGTTACTTAAAAACTAAGATAGAGGGCTGGAGATATGGTTCAGTGGTTAATATTACTGACTATTTTTACAGAAGACCTGTGTTCAAATCCCAGCACCCACATGGTGGCTAACAATCATCTGGAACTCCTGTTACAGAGATTCGGATGCCATTTTCTAGTCTCCACGGCATTGCATGAAATGATAGCACTTACATGAATGCAGACAATACACTCATACACATAACATTAAATACATAAATAAATGAAAACAATTAAAATGAGATTAGTTACATGTTTAGTGGATTCATTACTAATTGTGCATATTACCTTATTAATGCATTGAAGATACTAAGCTTTAGTTGAAAATGTCTTCCTGTGAAAATGAGCAAACTGTTTCCCTTTCAAGTATAGGCAACTGACACTAAATTGAGTTTTATCACTGAAGAGTCTGAGTTAATCGGGGACCATTAAATCATCTATGGAAATGTTTTAGTAAACCACAATCAAATAACTTTTTTTGGTTTTTAGAACATGCTATTTAGACCAGGATAGCTTCAATGTCACAAAAATTTGCCTTCCTTGGCCTAAAAAGTAAATAATTTAATGTTACTAGTGGAGTGGAATTTGCTTGTCCTGTGTATTTTGAAGCTGTTACTTTCTCATTTAGTATAATATCATAGTTCTGAGTTGTTTGATTTGACAGCTCAAATCAGATGCATTAACTTGCATATTTGTAAAAGAAAAGGATTGCCTTTGCCACAATAATACACATAAATTATGGATGATGTAAAAATCCAGGAAAGTAGATAAGGTAAAATACTTATGTAACAATCAATCAGGTATATTTAGTAAGCCTCTGACTCCTGATGTTAATCAGAGGTTGAATGATTTCAAGTTGATTCCAAAATTTTGGTCTTTTAATAATACTTGGGTATACATTCAGTATTTTAATTTTGGATATACTTTTTCTTGAAATAACTCATGAACTCATGAAAGCATTTAGCCAAAATGCTTAAGTAAACTACATGGGTATTTATGATAATGTAGTTGTGCTGGATAGCTTTAGTGTCAACTTAACACACCTATGTTAATGGAGCCTCAATTGAAGAATTGTTTCTATTGTACTGGCCTATACCTATGTATGTGGGCTATTTTCTTGATTGTTGAGTGATGTGATGTCCAACTCATTGTGGTCAGTGCAATCCCTGGGCAGTTTATTCTGTGTTATATATGAAAGCAGGCTGAGCATGGGCCAAAGTGGAAGTCAATAAGCAGTGTTTGCCCATGGACTATACTTCAGCACCTGCCTCAGGTTCCTACCCTAAATTTCTACTGTGGGTTACCTAAGTGATGAACTGTGACCTGGGAGATGAAAGCTGAATAAACCCTTTTATCCCCCAGTAGGTATTGGTCAGAGTGTTTCGTCACAGAAATAAGAAATCAAACCAGAACAGTAGTTTTCCAATGTGTAGCTTCATAGAAGGAGTTTTGGAGTTATCCCTCTGCTTCTCTCTTTTACAGTAAAACCATAGCACTGGTCATACAACACATGGAAAGTCTGATAAAACTCCTCTGTACATATATCTGGGCCTTTATGTTTTTTTTTTAATTTGGAAGACTTGTATTATTGTTTTTATTTCCTTATTTGTAATGGGTCTGTTGAAACTGTTGATTTATTCATTTTATTTGGGTAGATACATTGCATTTAGAAATTGGTCAACTTCTTTTGTATTTTCTAATTTCAAAGAGCATAGGTTTGTAATGTAGTCCTGTAGAAAATTCTGGATCTTTCTGTTGTCTTTTGTGATATTTTCCCTTTTATCTCTCATTTAATTGAAGTGGATTTGATTTTTGTTTCTTTTGCTTAGCTAGGTTAAGAGTATGTCTAGCTTGTTTATTTTTCTTTTTTTGTTTATTTTTCAAAGAAGCAGCTATTAGATAAACTTACTCTTTTATTGTTTTCTTTTTTCCATTTTATTAATTTCTTATTTGATTATTATTGTTTCTGCTGATCTACCAAAATGGGATTTAATTTTTTCTTGCTTTTCCAAATTTCAATCATGGACAATTACGTCATTCATTTGTAGTCTTACTGATTTTAATTTAGGCATTTAGTGATATAAATTTCCCACCAAGGTCTGCTTTTAATGTGTCCTGTATGTTTTTTGTGTTGTTATTAGTTTCACTTAGTTTGAGGAATAATTGTACTTTTTCTTGATTTATTCATTTTCCCATTCTTTATTAAGGAACATGTTTAATCTATGTGATTGTGTAGTGACTAGATCTTCTTATGCAATTAATGTCATCTTATTGCTTTGTGTTCTGAAATAATATACAGAGTTATTTTAATTTTTTATGTTTTATGTTTTATTTCAGAAAAACTTCCATGGGCAGCTGAGTTAAATGTGTGTTTTTGGTGCTTGCAAAACTATTCTGTAGATGGCTTTTACGTCCTTTTTGATGATGATATCATTTGATTCAGAAGTTTCTTTTTTTATTCTTGGTCCAGATGAATCTCCTTTTACTAAAATGCTTGAGCTTCAGAAGTACTTATTTTTTTTAATTCAGTGTACAAGATATTGGAATATATATTGGTAATGACTCCCTTCTCAATTGTTTTGGTGCTCCAAACACAATTACCATATTTAGTATTCTGATTAATTTTAACTTGAGTCTATTTTGCCAGATATTAGAAGAGCAACTCCTGCTTACTCTTAGTGCCATTTTTAGAATAGATGTTTTCCATCCTTTCCATTGTCAGTGACTATCCCTTGAGAAAATATGTGTTTCTTGAAGACAAAAAATATTTTTTCCTTTTTTCTTTTTTTATGAAGAAATGTGTTTATTATTTTGAGAAGATGCAAATTTTAGAACTTGTGCCCTAAAATTTGACTGAATAAAAATAAGCACATAACCTACTTGAAAGCAATTGTGCTCTTATAATGTGAATACCTTAACATGTTCTAGAATTAACCTACCACTTCTTTTCAGACTTTGTAAACTTGGTATATGGGTTGAGGATGTGTATGCATATTTTAGAGTAATATAAAATTGAAAGGGAAAATGTGAATCCCTAAATATGATTTGGAAATAACATACAGTTTGTTTTCAGATGACATAATTTCAATATAGGTGTGCATAAGTTGAAGCAATAAAAACTGGAGGGAAGAACAACAACAAAAAGAACTGGAACAAATAACTGAATGAAACAGTAATGTTCTCCTAAAAACAATAATCCTCTGCTTTGAAAAAAAACTTTAAAAAGACTCAGAAAAAGATACAAGACATGTACAGTAGAATGCATGAGCTAGGGTGGGGAGGGAAATGATTCTAAATTGGACTGAAATGATGTATGAAATCAACAAAAGTTCAATAAAAATATAAAAAATTAAAAATATCATAAATTGTTATGAAGTAAGATGAAAAACATCCTTCACTATGAGTAAAAGGGACAATTGGGCAATATTCTACAAGCATAAGAGGAAGAAGTTAAAAAAAATTATCAGCATCTTGTGCTGTTTATAGGAATGGGGGAACAATTTAAATTTTTTTTATTTAGCCTTTGCACATTTCATATATCAATTCTTAATTAAATTTAAATGTCCACCACATTGCATGCCCCTCATCCACCCAGGAGACCTCATATATTCCACAACACATGTTATGTCCTATCCAGATAAGCATTTGTACTCAGATGTTCTTCAGTGGAAATTCATGTACTACATGCTAATCAACCTGTCTAAAGATTGTCAGTAGAGCATTGACAGCCTCACCCAGTAGCAATCAGTCTCCAGTAGTTGGCAGTCTATGTGTGGCTGTCCAAACAATCATTTCTCCCATTCCACTCTGGGCCCTTCTCTGATTGAGTTTGACATGGGTCCTGAGCTCCGTGCAATCATTGCCACAATTTCACATGCCAAGTCTCCAGTGACCTGAAACTTCTGCTTCCCTGTGTGTATGAACCAGCCCTGGCTTTTACAATCTTTCCACCCTCTCTTATGCAGTGGTCTCTGAGACATGGGTAGCTGAGGTTTTACATAGGAGTCCTATCCAGCAGTAAACACTGTGGAGTTTCTTACTCTTTAAAACTTGGCAAGTAGGGAACTTCTGTGTGCATTTTATTCTGTGTATAAGGAAGTTTCTCTAATGGAAGTTGAGGAATGCACAAGTTTTATATCTACCACCTGTTCAACTATGGTACATGAGCTCAGGTGTAGAGATTCAACTGTAGATGTGTCACCTAGGCCTGGGCATCTCTCACACATGTATCTGCTATGTCTGAGTAGATGTGGGAATCTACAATAGTCTCAAACGTGCAAAGATATGCTTCTTTGATGAGTGGTGTTCAATAAACTTGTATGTACATATAAGGATCCATACATAGGATATGATCAAAAATTTCATTTGTCTAGAGATACAAGAGATATCCTCTATGATATATCACCTCTTCAGGCATGTGTATTTGGCTGAGTTTATTGTGCCACCCATGAGTTCAGTCCCACTCAGAGGGCTTTAAGTCTAATTAGGTAGCTGTGATTACCCCCATGTAAAAGTGCCACTAATCAGGTGGATGTTGGCCAGGGGATCCAAGGCCCCACAAAAGGTAAGGGCTCCTTGCCTCTAAGTTGGGATACCTACAGGAGGAGAGGCAATAAGACCCTGCTGCCGAAGACCTGACGTTAACATGGGAGGGATGTATTGAGACCACACATGCAAGTGTACAGATGGCCTCTGGAATGCCAGAGAGTGTTACCAAAGGCCACTAAACCAATAAAGCAAATATGGGTCTCCCTGAGTCAAGCAAGACTCCACCGTCAGCACCAGCTACACCTCACCTGCCTGGAAATACTGTGCAGCAGAGGCAGCCATGTGCCTGTATATCCCAAATCTAATTGGCTATTGGCTCTCCCCTTGGAGAAATAACCCATGGCTGATGCCACAAGCTTACATCCTCTACAGGTTAGGAGATGTTATAAGCCACAGTAAGACCCTGTCATATTTAACAGGGGGGAAAATTGTAATTCATGGATTAACATATCCAAACATGTGTCTATGCTAAAGTAACCTACCATAACTATTAGTGCTGCTTAAATACCTATATATCTAATTGCTTGTTCTTCATTAGTAGGATCGAAAGGTTATTCCTGGACAAACTGTCAGCCCATGAAAGGAAACAGCCAGAATTGACCAGAGTCCAAGTCAACAGCTCCAGAGAGAGTGGACTGTTTTACCTCTCATCCACCTGTGCCCCTTTTCTAAGCCTAGGGAACAACCTGCGGAAGAGGGGGCGTGGTAGAATGTAAGGGCTGCGATTGGGGTGAATGGTGAAACTACAGCAATGTAGTCTGGACACTCATTTGATCAACTTGATTGAACAAACAACCTGTCACCCCCCACTGGATGGTGGGGCTGTAGGTGTTTGGGCACAACAGCCTGCAGATAGGTTTTGCATGAAGGATGCTTGTACTCATGGATTATCACTTATAGCTAAAAAAAAAAAAAAAAACTGAGAGAAAGATGCAGGACAGTTATGGCAGAATGCATGATCTGGGATGGGGTGGGGGTGGGGGGGAGGGAAAGGGAAATAAGCCTGAACTGAATTGGAAAAAATGTATGAAATGCACAAAGCATCAATAAAAATTAATTAAAAAAAAACTAATTAAAAAAAAAAGTGCCACTAATCCACCAATTGAGGTATTTTTTGTGCAAATCCTTATGGTTATTAGTGTTTAGGGCTGGACTAGACCATTAATTCATCTAGCATTATAAGAACTAAACTTCAGATAGAATTCTTCCAGGACAGTTTCAGCTCCATTGCTCCACTTCCTGTATCCAAAGCATGTGTTATATTCAGCAGTAGAGGCTTATCTTCTAGTTTTGGCTGATAACCAAGAACTTTGTCAATAGCCTTTGGTATTTTGGAAGTCTCTTGAGCACTCTCACAAGCCACCCAAAAGGAGGTCTCCCCTATCTGGCACTCTGTTGCTTTCCACAGAGTCTCCAGGTAATGTTCAGCACTAATGTTTAGATACACTGTGTGCCTTTCTCTGGGGATTTCAGGGCACTTTTCCCTCTAAGTTCCCTATACCCCCAAGGCCCATTCATCTCTACTCTTTCTTCCTCCAATCTGACCCGCCACCCTAGTCCCAGCACCCTCATTTTCCCCACCCTTCCCCTATAACACACACATTCCACCATCAGCCCTCTCCTTTGTACACTTCCCCACCAACTCTGGCTCCCTGCATTTCCTCCCTCCTCCCTTCCCAGCTGAACACTCCCACTTTCCCCACTGACCCATGGTAACATCTGTTTCCTATTGTCCCACTCTTCTGGGCTCTTTATTTTCTTTTACCACTGTTTATCATTTCCATTTTCCAGGGTCCTGGTGTTACATCAAGATATATACTTACATACAATGCATTGATGCAAAAATCCACAGAGAAAAGAAAACATGCATTGCTTGCTTTTCTTGATTTGTATTACTTAGTATAACACTCTCTAGTAACATCCATTTAACTACAAATACCATAATTGTGTCTTCTTATTGCTGAGTGGAACTCCATTGTGTAAATGTACCAATTTTCATTATCCAGTCATGAGTATAGAGACATTTAGGTTGTATTCATTTATTAGATATTTTAAAGAGAGCTGCAAACAAGCATTGATATATACAGGCTTGTCTACAGTAGGAAAACCAGGCCATATGGGAGATTTATTTTCATTTTTAGAGTTCTCTATACTGTGTTCCATAGGCTTGCCAAAGTTTGCTTTGCCGTCAGGAAAAAAATATAGTGGCCCCTTTCTCCACGTCCTCTCCACCATTTGGTGTCTTTCATTCACTTTATCTCCCCCTGTTTTACTGGTGAAAGATAGAATCTTAAAGCAGAGTTTATCTGCATTTATATAAACACTAAGGATGTTAAGAATTATTTAAGGCGATTCTAAGCCATTTTATATCTTATTTTGAGAACTCTCTATTCAAGGATATCCCTATTTTTCCTGGCTTGTTTACCATTATGTTTTTTTTTAATTCCTTATATATTCTGCATATTAATCCTCTGTTGAATGTGTAGCTGGAAATTTTTCTTCCATTCAGTGGGCATCCTCTTCCATTACTGGGTTGTTTCTTTTACTTTACAGAAGCTTTGTACACTGATGAGATCCCACCTATAGATTGTTGACCTTAATGCCTGAGCAGATGAGGTCCTATTTAGAATAGCCTTTTCTTTGCCTATATCTTAGCGAGTACTGTTTATGTTTTCTACTAGCGTTTTCTGCCTTTCAGGTTTTATATTGAGATCATTGATTAATTTGGAGTTGATGTTTCTGCAGGTTGAAAAACAAGAGTCCAATTTCATTATTTCTAGTTTTGCCAACATCATTTTTTGAAGATGGTGCAATTATTCCATTGTATGTTCTTGGGACTTTTGTCAAATATTCTGTGGCTGAAATTGCATGGACTTATGTTTGGGTCATCTATTGTTTTTCAGTGAACCACGTGTCTATTTTTTGTGCAGACACCATACTATTTTTATGACTACTGCTCTTTAAAATAATCTGAATTATGGTAAAATGAGCATAAAATCTATTCTTTTTGTCCAGGATTTCATTGGCTACCTGGGATCTTCTGTGATTTCATATGAACTTTAGGGTTACATTTTTTTTTCTAACTCTGTGAAGAATTTCATGGGTATTTTGATTGGTATTACGTTGAATCTATAGATTGCTTTGGTAAGATGGTCAATTTCACAATATTGTTTCTGCCAATCCATGAGCAGAGTATGACTTTCCTCCTCCTCGCATCTTCCTCTAACTCTTTCTCTAAGATTTGACAATTTTATTGTATATATCTTTGGTGTCTTTGGTTAGGTTTATTCATTATATTTTATTTCTGAGGTTGTTGTTAATGAGAAGGTTTCCTTGAATGCTTTTCCTGATTGTTATTGGTGCATAGAAGGTAGTCTAATTTTTAAAGTTGATTTTGTAACCTGCCACATTACTCAAAGGATTAATCATTTCTAAGATATTTCTGATGAAATTCTTGAGATACCTTATCATATCATCAACAAATGGTGAGATTTTGCCCTCTTCTTTTTCCCATTATAACTCCTTTAAATTCCTTTTTTATCTTACTGCTCTTGCAAGAGACTCAAACACTATATTGAAAAGCAGTGGAAATAGTGGTTATCCATGTATGGCTCCTCATTTTAATAAAAATACTTCTAGGTTTTCTCTATATAGAATGATGCTGGCAATGGGATTGATGTACACAGCTTTAATTATATTGAGGTATGTTCCCTCCAGACCAATTTCTTTTAGGAATTTTAACCTGGATGCATGTTGGATTTTGTCAGAGCTGTTCTGCATTTTTTCAGATGACCATGTGATTTTTGTCATTAAATCCTATATGACTTATTACAAATTATTGACTTACATATATTGAACCATTCCTTCATTCCTCAACTAAAGGCAACTTGATTATGGTGGATGATATTTTCAATAATATCTGTATGCAGTTTGGGATATGTTGTTTACTATATCTTCATCTAAGTTCATTAATGATATGGGCTCATAGATTTCTGTTTTGTGGTATGGTTCCCTAGTATTGATATTACATTGACACTGGCTTCAGAGAAGTAGATTTTGGATTCTCCTTCTGTTTCTATCTTTTAAATAATTTATGCAGTTTTTTGGTAGATCTTCTTTGAATTTCTGGTTAAATCCTGTTGTGAATTCATCTGGGTCTTCACATTTTGTTTAATTTGGGAAATTTTATATTACTGTTGCAATTATCTTATTTGCTATCAGTATGTTTAGACTATTGATCTGTTCTTGCTTTATGTTTGGTGGTGTCTGTGACTTGAAAATTCATCTTTTTCTTTTAGATTTTTGAATTTAATCAAGAACTGATCTTAAATATATTCACTTACAAAATGGTCTGGATGTTTCAGTGACTTATCTGATGTTTCATTTTCATCTATGATCTGGTTAAATTGGATTTGCTATTTTTTATTTGTGGCCTAAGGTTCTGTCTATCATGTGTGTTTCTGAGAACCAGCTCTGAGATTCATTGAGATTTTGGTATTGATTTTATTGATTATATTTCATTCAGTTTTGCCCTGATTTTCAATATTTCTTCTCTTCCACTAAGTTTGAGATTGTTTACTTCTTGTCTTTATTGATTCTTAAGTTATACTGATAAGTATATGTGCTCTTTCTGATTTTAAATCTAGGCACTAAAAGATATAAATTTCCCTCTTAGGATGGCTTTCAATTATTCCAGAATTTTTCTTGTATTCTCTTTTTAATTTACTTCCATAAATGCTTTTAATTCTTAATTTATATAAGAACTATCCATCATTCAGGAGTTTATTGTTTCATTTCCATGAGTTTGTGTTTACTAGAGTTTCCATTGTTATTGATTATAAACTTTATGTGACTGTGGTCCAATAGAATTCATTGGTAATATATCAATTACTTTACATTTGTTGAGATTTGTCTTGTATCCCAGAATCTGGTCAATTTTAGAGAAACTTGCATGCCCTGCTGATTAGAAAATTTAGTCTTTGGCACTTTAGGTATTCTGTAGAGTATTCGTAGATGTGTTTTAGTTCTATTTGATGTAATGTATTTTAATTTTGATGTCTCTGTTTATTATTTGTCCAATAGACCTGTCTATTAAAGATAGTGAAGCATTGAAGATATCTACTAGTACTGAGTTTGGATTAATCTGTGTTTTATACTTCTGAGTACTGTTTTTATGAAATTGTGTGAACCAGAATTTGTTGTACATATGTTCCTCTTGAGTGGTTGTTCCTTTGATTCAAATGAGGTGAACCTCTTAATCTATTTATTTTTAGAAGGAGCAGTTTATTTGAGCTTACAGTATCAGATTGTTAGTGTCCATAATGGCAGAGGAAGCATGGTAGCAGAGGTGGCCAAAGCAGAAAGCTGAGAGATCACATCTTCCAGCAGGAACAAGATAGCACCTGGAAATCTGGAAACTGTAAGAACTCTCAAAGATCACCTCCTGCCATGTGCTTCCTATAGCAATGCAGCACCTCTTAAAACTTCTTAAAATAGCCGGGCATAGTGGTGCACGCCTTTAATCCTAGCACATGGGAGGCAGAGGCAGGCGGATCTCTGTGAGTTCAAGGCCAGCCTGGTCTACAGAGTGAGTTTCAGGACAGCCAGAGCTACAGGGAGACCCTGTTTTAAAAATATAAAAAAAAAAAAAAAAAAATACTTCTTAAAATATATCCACCAACTGTGGGAAAAACTTCCAAATTCTTTGGGTCTATGGCGGACACTCATATTGAAAGCACCACATTCCACTTCCTTGCCCACATAATATCATGGCTATATAAAATGAAATATGCAGCTGGGCGTAATGGCGTACGCCTTTAATCCTAGCACTTGGGAGGCAGAGGCAGGTGGATCTCTGTGAGTTCAAGGCCAGCCTGGTCTACAGAGTGAGGTCCAGGACAGCTGGGGTTATAGGGAGACACTGTCTCAAAAAGACAAAAAAAAATGAAATATGTGTTTAGTCCGCCATCAAATTCCACATAGTCTTCACCAGTCTTAATACTTTTCAAAGGTCTAGAGTCCACAATCTCTTCTGAGACACAAGGTAATCTCTTAAGTTCAAACCCTTGTAAAATCAAAAAATCAAATTACATACTTCAAACATAGAATGAAATCTAATATGCATTCCTATAGTCAGAACAAAATAAAATAAAAGCCATCAGGGAAACACCAAATTCAGTAGCTCCATGACCAAATTCCGGGACTTACTGCCTATGGATAGATGGTTCAGCTCACACAGATTTGCCATGTAAAATATACATCTCTCTCGTGGGCTGGTGCCATTCCCTGTGTCAGCTCTTTTTCTCAGATTTCCCATCACTCTATAATTTCCAGTTTCATGGGGTCTCCACTGACAACCAGGCTTCACCATCACAGCTATATTCAATGGCCTGTCATGGGTTTCATTATGCAGAAATGCCCCCAGTATACACTGACTGGCCTCAGTGTACAGTGTACACTGTACACTCTCTGAAACTGTTAAGGAAGAAACAATGACCCCCTTTAATCTTATATCTCTCATTCCTATAAATGCAGCACAATGTGAGCAACACTGAAGTTCTACTGCAAGCCTGGGATGGATTCTGGCCTTCTTCATTCCCATTAGCAGCTTTGTTTCCCATTAATTTCATATTACTCTAAATTATGAATACCATATACTTTAATTACCATGTCTGAAAATAAGTGGTAAGTTAATTCTAGGGCCCATTAAGAAGTTAACGTTATAACACCTAAGTTGCTTTTAGATATAAATAAATATAACAATAACATTGCTCAGCTTGCCTTTCAACTGGAAATTTGGTGCTAGCATCCACAAATGAAGGAAACCATTCCACATTGGTAGCGGGGAGAGGGGTGGGCTATGATCTTCACTTAGCATAATGGCTTTGAGTTCCATCCATTTACCTACAAAATTCATGATGTCATCTTTCTTTACCACTACATAAAAGTCTATTGTGTAGATTTACCGCCTTTTTCTTATCTGCTCCTCTGTTGAGGGGCATTTGTGTTGGTTCCAGCTTTTCAGTATTGTGAAGAGCACTGCAATATATATATATATATATATATATATATATATAGAGAGAGAGAGAGAGAGAGAGAGAGAGGGAGAGAGAGAGAGAGAGAGAGAGAGAAATATGAGGATGACGATGAATTTCAGATCCTCCTGCCCCTATCTCCTGAGCACTAGGTTTACAGGCATGTGCCAGCGCGCCTGTATATATATGCATATATTATATATATTGCATTATATATAAATGATTATATATATATTATATGGCTTTATTTATTCATATATATATGCATTAATATATAATGGCATTATATAATATGCATTAATATATATAATTATATGCATTATATTATAATGCATTTATATAATGCAATATATATAAATATATATATATATAATATATATATATATTGCAGTGTCTCTTCTCAATACTGAACAGCTGGAACCACACAAATCCTCTTTTTTTTCTTTTTTTTTTTTTTTTTTTTNAAAAAAAAAAAAAAAAAAAAGAAAAAAAAGAGGATTTGTGTGGTTCCAGCTTTTCAGTATTGTGAAGAGCACTGCAATATATATATATATATATATATATATATATACTATATATATATGCATTATATAAATGCATATATATATAATGCATATAATATATATAAATATGCATATATATATGCATTATATATAAATGCATATATATATATAATTGCCATATATATATATATAATGCATATATATAATGCAATATATATATATAATGCATATATATATATATATATATATATATATATATGCATGTATCTTTTCAGTAAGATGAATCTTGTGGGTACATACCCAGGAGTGGTATGGCTGAGTCAGTTGGTCGCTCATTTTGAGTCTTTTAAGTGTTCTCCACACTGCATTCCACAGAGTTTGTATAAGTTTACATTCCCACCAGCAGTGGATGAGGGTTCCCCTTTCCACACAACCTCTCCAGTATTTTGTGTCTTTTGTTTTCTTGATATTAGCCAGTATTATCAGAATGAGATGATATCTTAGAGTAGTTTTAATTTGTGTTTCCTTAATATTTAATGATGTTGAACTCCAGCACCCACATGGTGGCTAAGAACCCTCTTTAACTCCATTTCTGGAGGAATCCAATGCCCACTTCTGACCTCTGTGGCATTTCATGACATGGGTGCACCAAACTACATGCAGACAGTACACTAATACACATAAAAAGTCACAAATAAATTTTTAAAAATTAAAAAAAAGAAAGTCTTTCCCTACTTCTATGTCTTGTAGGTTGCTACCAACTTTTTCTTCTATCACTTTCAGAGTTTCAGGTTCCAAGTTGAAGTCTTTGATACTTTTGGAGTTTATTTTTGTTTAGGATGAGAGGTAGAGGTTTAATTATAATTTCCTACAAATGGTGATCCAGTTTTGCCAGGACCATTTTCTGAAGATGTTATCTTTCAGTGCATGAGCACCTTTATTGAATATGAGGTGACTGAAATTGTATGAGCTCAGGTTTGGATCCTCAATTTTGTTCCATTGGTCAACATGTCTGCTTTTGTGCCAGTACAAGGCTGTCTTTATGACTATATCCCTGTAAAATAGCTTGAAGTCTGGTAAGGCAATGACCCCTCTATTGCATTTTTTGCTCATGATTGCTTTAGCTTTTGTATTTCCATATGAAGTTAAGGATTCTTTTTTCCAAGACTGTAAAGAAACTCGTGGGGATTTTAATTGGATGGATTGAATCTGGATATTAATCTGAATTGAATGGACATTTTTACTATATTAATAATTCCAGTCCATGAGCATGAGAGGTTTTTCCATCATTTGATGTCATCTTCAATCTCCTTCTTTAGGGGTTTAAAATTTTTGTTGTAGAGACCTTTAGTGCTTTTCGATAGGTTCGTTTACAGGTAATTTTGTGAGGCTGTTGTGTGTGGAAAATTCTCCTTATATTCCTTCTACAGTTGCTTATTGTTGGTGTTAAGAAAGTCTACTATTTTTTATGTTAATGTTGTATCCTGACACTTTGCTCAAACTCTTAATCATTTCTAGGAGCCTTCTGTTGGAGTTTTTGGCATCCCTCATGTAAACTATCATATCATCAGCAAAAAGGTATATTTTTAATTCTGCTTTTCCAATTAGTAGTCCTTTAATTTCCCTCTCTTGCCTTATTGCCCTAGCAAGCATTTCAAGCAGTATATTGAAGAGGAGTGGTGATAGGAGGCAGCCTTGATAGGTTTCTACCTTTAAGAGGAATGCTTCAAATTTTCTCCATTTAGAATGATGTTGGCTGTGCATTTGTTGTATATGGCTTTGATTATATTGAGGAATGCTCCCTGCAGTTCTATTCTCTCTAGAACTTTAAACATGAAGGGATACTGGATCTTGTCAAAGTCTTTTACAGCATCAATTGAGATGATCATGTGATTTTTGTCTTTCAATCCATTTATGTATTTTATGATATTTATTCATTTACATATGTTGAAACATATCTGCATCTCTGGTATGAATCGAACTTGATCATGATGGGTAATTTTTTTGATGTGTGTTTGTATGTGATTTGCAAGTATTTTATTGAGAATTTTTGAATCTGTGTTCATTAATGAGATGGGTCTATAGTTTTCTTGCCTGCTTTTGGTGTTAGAGTGATGCCGGTTTCATAGAAGGAATTTGGGAGATTTCCCTCTGTATCCTTCTGAAAAGTTTGAGTAGTGAATGTTGTAAAGCCTCTTTAAATGTTTTATAGTATTCTGATGTGAAACCTTCGGTGCCTGGGCTCTTCTTTAGGTGAGAGATATTTTATTATGTCTTCATTTTCCTCATATGGTATGGGTCTGTTTAAACTGCCAATCTTTTCTTGGTTAAGCTTCATTGATTCCCAGGATTTCAGACATTCATTCACTTCTCTTAGGTTTTCAAACTTAGTAGAGTATAGGTTTTGAAGTATTCTCTTATGATTGTCTGGATGTTATCATTGTGATGTTTCCCTTTTCATAACAAATACTATTAATTTGGAGTTGCTCTTACTTTCTTTTGGTTAACTGGGCTAGAAGTCTGCCTATCTAGTTTATCTTTTCAAAGAACCAGATTTTGGGTTCATTGATTTTTCAATTCTTTTCTTCATTACTATTTCTTTGATTTTGGTTACTTCTTCCTGTTTATTGTGCTTAGGGTCCATTTGTTGTTGTCTCTCGGGTTTTTTTTTTTAGCTGTACTGTTAGGTCCTTTATTTGTTCTCTTTCTTTTTTTTTTAATCTGGGTATTTAAGGCTATAAATTTCCCTATTAGGACTGCTTTTAAAGTATCTCACAGATTTTGTTGCATTGTATTGGCTTTTTCATTTAGTTCCATGAATAATTTTATTTCATTCTTTATTTCATCTCTGACCCATTCATTATTCAGTATTGTGTTGCTTAAGCTCCAAGTGTTCTTGTAGCTATTTGTGCTTATTCTGGTATTCATACTGAGCTTTATGGCACTGTGGTCTAATAGAATGCATTAACTAATTTCAATCCTTTTTATTTGTTAAGATTCCTTTTGTGTCCCAAGATGTGTTTTATTTTGGAGAATGTTCCATGGGGCGCTGAGTAGAAATTTCATTCTCTGGTTTTCAGGTGGAATATTCTTTAGATGTCTGTGAGTTCCATTTGTTGTATTGTATTGTTCAATTCCAATGTCTCTGTATTTAATTTTTGTCCAGTTGATCTATCCAATGGGCTCAGTGGGGTATTGAAGTACCCCACTATTAGTGTGCTGGGAATAATCTGCGACTTGAGGACTTGCAGAATTGTGTTTATGTAGTTTGGTGCACCTGAGTTTGGTGTATAAACATTTAGGATTGTGAAATCTTCCTAGTTAATTGTTCCTTTGATATGGAGGTAATGGCCCTCTTTCTCTCTTCTTATTGACTTTACTCTGAAATCTATTTTGTCTGATATTAGAATATCAATTCCTGCTTGCTTTTGGTACCATTTGCTTGGAATATTTTTTCCCATCCTTTCACTTTAAGTTGGTGTTTTTCCTTGAGGGTGAGGTGGATTTATTGTAGAAAGTATATAGATGGATTCTGTTATCTAATCTATTCTCCCAGTCTATGCCTGTTGACTGGGGAGTTTATACCATTGATATTTTTTTTAATTTTTTTTATTATTTTTTTTTGTATGTGTATGAATGTATTGTCTGCATGCAGGTCTGTGCACCCGTGTCGTGCAATGCCGCGGAGGTCAGAAGAGGGTCTCGGATTCCCCTGGAACTGGAGTTCTCCTGGAATTGGAGTTATAGACGGTTCTTAGCCACCATGTGGGTGCTGGGGATTGAACCCGGGTCCTCTGCAAGAGCGTCGGTGCTCTTAACCGCTAGGCTATCTCTCCAGCCCGATATTTTTAAATAAAATATTTTATTGCCATTTTGTGTGTTTCATACATCATTTCTCAGTTCAGTTTAGACACACTCCCTATTCCATATCCCCCCCAACCACACCCCAGTTCATGCATTCTGCCATACATGTCTTGCATCTTTTTCTCAGTCTTTTTAAAGTTTTTCTCTGCAGAAGTTTATTGATTGGGCAGAAATTAACTATTTCACTCATTCTTTGATCCAGTCTTTTTGTCATTTTTCTTCCCTCCCATTTGTATTGCTTCAAAGTATGTTGATATATACTTCACATATATACCAAAATTGTGACCTATGAAAATAAACTGTATGCTAATCCCAAAATATGTTTAGGAGTTCACTTTTCCCTTCAATTTTATATTACTCTAATATATTAATACATACCCTCCATACATATACTACACTTACAAAGTCTGAAAATTAGTCGTCAGTTAATACTAGAGCCCATTAAGGAATTCACATTATAACAACATAGTATCCTTCAGATAAAAAGAAATATAACATTAGCTTTTCTCAGCTTGCTTTTCAACTAGTGATTTCATGATAACATCCACAAATGAGGGAGACCATTCGTCTCACCACTTTTTTTTCCTGGAACTGAGTTACTTCACTTAGCATAATGGCTTTGAGTTCCATCCATTTACCTGCAAAGTTCATGATATCATCTTTCTTTACTGCTGAATAGTACTCCATTGTGTAGATGTACCACGTTTTTTCATCCATTCATC
Source organism: Rhizomys pruinosus (assembly GCA_009823505.1). Classification (NCBI taxonomy): domain Eukaryota; kingdom Metazoa; phylum Chordata; class Mammalia; order Rodentia; family Spalacidae; genus Rhizomys; species Rhizomys pruinosus. The sequence continues at coordinate 601,553 of VZQC01002209.1, forward strand.
AGTTAAGGGACACTTGGTTTGCTTCCAGATCTTTGCTATTGTGAAGAGAGCTGCAATAAATAGAGATGTGCATGTATCTCTTTGATAGGATGAGTCTTGTGGGTATATACCCAGGAGTGGTATGACTGGGTCAGGTGGTAGGCTCATTTTCAGTTTCCTGAGAGTTCTCCACACTGCTTTCCATAGGGATTGTTGGAGTTTGCATTCCCACCAGCAGTGGATGAGTTTTCTTCTTTCCCCTTTGGTATCCTTTGTTTTCTGGATAATAGCTAGTCTTCCTGGAGTAAGATGAAATCTTAAGGTGGTTTTAATTTGCATTTCCTTTATTATTAGCAATGTTAAACACTTTTTAAGATGTTTCTCAGCCATATTTTTCATTTGTGAAGTCTCTGTTTAGCTTTTTACTCCATCTTTTAAGTAGGCCATTTGTTTTCTTCCTCTTTTGTATTTTGAGTAGTTTATACACTTTGGATGTTAATGTTCTACCAGATGTATCACTGGTGAAGGTTTCCTCCCATTCTGTGGGTTTTCTCTTCACTTCATTTATTGCTTCTTTTGCTGTACAGAAGCTCTTGAATTGAATAAGGCCTCATTTGTCAATTGTTGACCTTGTGGTTTGCACAGCTGCTGTCTGATTTAGAAAGTTTTTTACTATATTACAGGGGTGTAGTCATAAAAACAGCCTTGTATTGGCACAAAAACAGGCCTGTAGATCAATGGAACAAAATTGAGTATCTAAACCTGAGCACATCCAATTTCACACACCTCATATTTGACAAAGATGCCAAGAAGACTCAATGGCAGAAACATAGCCTCTTCAGCAAATGGTGTTGGCTAGACCATTAATATTTAAGGATATCATTGAAAGATGCATGTTGCTTCCTTTCAACTTATTTTTGTTTGCATTCTTGGTCTAGGTTTGTATGTACACACTTAGGCTTTTAGTAATTTCTCTCTCTGGCTGTTTGGGGATAGCTGCTTCTTTCCCTTGTTCTTTGAATTGCTTTGAGTATTTTCTGAAGTGTTGTGTTTTTTTTGACATGTACTCTTTCATTTTATGTCATGAAATATTTTTATTTCTCCTTCAATTATAATTGGCATTTTTGCTGGGTATAGTAATCGGGGTTGGTGTCTAAAGTCGTTTAGCACTAGGAATATTTAGGTCCATGTTCTTCTGGTATTCATAGTTTGCACTGAGAATTGAGCTGTAATTCTGATGTGTTTTAACTTATATTTAACTTGTTGTTTTTTTCTTATAGATTTCTGTATTTTGTCTTTGTTTTGAGTATTTAGCATTTTAACTATGATATGGAATGGCGAATTTCTTTTCTTGTCTTGGCTATTTGGCAGTCTATGTACTTCTTGTATTTATATGGGTTTGTCTTTTTTCAGTTTGGTGAAATTTTCTTCTATTTTCCCATTGAGGATCTGATCAATTCCATTGTCTTGGAATTCTTTACTTTCCTCTTTTCCTATGATGTGGAGATTTGGTATTTCCATAGCATTCCACACTTTCTAGTTGTTCCACTGTAGTTTTTTTTTTTTTTTAATTTTTCATAATCTTCACTTGAACATTGTAGTTGTTCAGTGTTATCCTGAAGGTCTAATATTCTATTTTCTGCTTCATCTGTTCTGCTTATGAATTGTCAAATTTATTCCTATCAATTAGATGAGTGTTCCATTTCCTTTTTCACTTCTTTCTCTTATTTTTTTTTTTAGTATGTCCACTTCCTTTTGGAGCTTGTCATTTTCTACTTGTAGCTCCTTGCCTCCTGGGTCAGTTTCTTTTTTAAATTTCATCCTGGAATATTTTCAGTGTTTCCACTTCCTTCCAGAGTTTGTCATTCTCCCCCTCTAGTTCTTTTTGGAGTTTGCATTTCTCTTCCTCTAGTTCTTTTTGGAGTTTGTCATTCTTTCCCTCTAGTTCTTTCCAGAGTTTATCATTCTTTCCTTCTAGATCCTACCTGAGGTTTTCGTTCTCTTCCCTTAATTCTGTGATTTGTTCTTTATATTCTTTGATTTCTTTGAATATGTCTATGACTGTTCATGTCTTGGTTTCCTTCTAGGGAATATCTCATTGTAAGGATCTTCTATATAACTGGTAGCATTTACTGTGGATTTATTATGAGCTTTCCCACGTTGCTGAATTTTCATTGTGATTTTTCATGTGGGTTTGTATCCTGTTGGGATTTTGTTGTTAATCTCAAATGTTAATATGGAGGACTAGTTGGGCACTCACTCTGCTTCCTGCCAGTCAGTTCCTCTACATTGGCTATGCAGTCTAAAATCACTGTGCTGCAGCCCCACTAACTTACTGGATCTTCTGCACACTGGTGTGTGCTGGCCTCTTAGGATTCTCCCTGAGGGTGGATGGTGACTCCGCCCATGTTGATCTCTTGGGAGGGAGAAGGACCATGGTGTCCCACCTGGTTCCTGAGCCCGAGGACTCTGATGTGGCCCCTTCCCTTTGCCTTCCTAGACCATCTAACTTGTGCGGGTCTCCTTGGCATCTCCCTCTTAATCTATTCTTATTTGACTTAATTTGAAGTTTATATTGTAAGATGATAGAATTAAAACACTTTCTTGCTTCTCGGAACCATTTGTTTAGAATATTTTATCCATATTGTCACACTAAGTTACTGTCTATTCTTCTTCTATTTGTGTTCTGATTATTATAACTTTCTTTGTTTCCTTTTGTCCTTCTAAGGTATAATCATTCTTATGCCTGGTCCTTTGCATTGTTTTAGTGTTCTCTGTGTCATGAAAAGTATTCCATTCTTTTTCAATAATGATAGTTTTTCTGGATAAACTATCCGGGATGTGGCATCTATGCTTGTTTATTACTGGGAATATTTTGGCCCCAGCTCTCCTGGTTTTCATAGTTTGCACTGAAATGTCTGCTGTAATTCTGAGGGTTTTTCCTTTCTATGTAAGTTGTTATTTTTCTCTAACAGCTTTCAATGTTCTTTCTTTCTTCTGCATGTATGTAAGTGCACCCATGTTCTGCAATGCCCACGATAGAAGAAGGCAGCCTGACCTCTGTAACTGGAATTATGGATGGTTGTCAGCTAGCATGCTGGTCCTTGGAATAGAACCTCTGTCTCTGTAAAAGCAGTCTGTACAATTAATCCCTGAGACATCTCTCTAGAACCTGGATTTTGTGTCTTACTCCATTCAACTATCCTGTGTGTTTTACTAGGGATCTTTGGCTATTGATATTTACAGTCCTTTATGAAAGATATATGTTGTTTACTGTCAATTTATTTGTGTACTTAGTCTTATTTCATTATTCTGTACTTTATGCCTTCTTTGTTTTCTTTCTGTCATCTATTGAGTATAGTCATGTCTATTGTCAGTTGTATTGTAATGCAAAGCATTACAGACTTATTTGGTGGCTATGAATTCTTTCAGCTAATCTGTATCATGGAAGATTTTTATTTCCCCTCTCAAAATGATGGGCAGTTTTACTGTGTAAAGTACCCTGGGTTGGCTTCTATTGTGGTTTAGATCTTGCAGTACTGTGCTACTTGTGTCTGGCTTTTGTAGTTTGCATTGAAAAGTCACCTACAATTTGTATTCATTTGTGTTTTGCTTGTTTTCCTCTTACTGCTTTCAGCATATTTATTGTTTTCCTATGATTTCTTGGACAATTCAGTTCTGGTTCATTCCAAGATAGCTAGTCAAGAGCTCTCTAGCTGAACCTTGTAGCAATCTGAGACTGGTATTCTAGTGTCCACAATCTTTCAGATAAGTCTGGAGCTCTCAGTGGGAATAATCAAGATGGGTCTTGTGCCCAGTGGTTGGTTAGGGGCAGCCATGGGGAAGGTATAACTAGATAAGCAGAGTACATGTGAGCTCTGTTTCACTGGGAATGCAGCTGGTCCTGGAGTAGTGGGTGGGCTCTGAATTACCAGTTTAGTCATACTGTATCTGGAGGATGAGCAAGAGGGAGTCTAGGACCAAGGCCAGATCAAGACAGGTCTAGATAACTAAGCAGAGTAGATATGAGTTCTGGAGCATCAAGAATGGACCAGTAGAATATTGAGTAGAACTGGGTGAATGATAAATAAGTAGGCAGTGAAGCATAGGTATGATGTTTTGAGTACATCGAACTACAATAAGAGGTGAAAGCCTAAATACTATTAGAGGCCCAAACACATCAGTATAAGGATGTAAAGAAGCAGAGAGTGTGAGGTGCTTCACCTGCTCTTGAGATAGATCTGGAGTAATGTATGCATATTTGCCTGTCTCAGTGAACAATTCATGTGAAAAATTTTGTATTAGTATTCATCATTTAAAAAATATATGCATAATTATAATTTGGTGGTTGGATATACTAATAACTGATATCCATGTTTTTCTAAGATGACATAAAACTTAAATAAATTGTAACAAAAGTGTATATTAATGCTGGAAGTTCACATTTTTCTCACACTTACTTGCAATTGAAATCAAAGTATTACATTGCTTTTTTGGTGAAGACACATATACAAATGTTAAGTAAAAAAGCTTAGGCCAAATACCAATTTACATTTAAAAAATGCACTAATATACTTATTGTCAAAATAAGGTTCAAGCTTCTTTGTGTCCTAGATCTCTGGACTACTCTCTTAGTCCAGAACCCCCAGTGATTGTTTTCCTGATAAATCACTGAACCTGCCCACAGTGTCTTGATTCTCCTGCAGTCTGATCAATTCCAAAATATCTGTGACCACAACCTCTTCTCCTTCGAGCTTTGGACATTAGTCTGTTTTGTTGTGGTTGTTGTTGTTGTTGTTTTGTTTTTTTCCCTTTGTGACCCAGACCTCTAGATTACTCTCTTTGTCCAGACGTGTCTACTGTGTTCTGATCCTCTGCACGCACATCAGCTCAATTTTCCAATATAGTTTGTTACACTCTTCACAGGCAATCACCATCCTATCTTTCCTTTGGACTCCTAAGAACAGCCTTCTACCATGGCTGCCCAAGATCCACCCAGCCGGAGATTCCTGAGAATAGCCTTCTTGTCTTCCTAGTTTCATAGACCCTCCATAGGAAGTCTTTGTCCCTATTTGGCTTGGATTCCTGAGACCAGCCTTCTACCCTATTTGCCTAGTATGCACACACATCTCATTCTTGAGAGAACCTGAAAAACATATCATCTAATCTTTCCCACCAGAGCATAAAACAACTAAGCTACATCAACAATATAAACAGAACCAAAATTCATATAAACAAAGGAAAAATAGAATTTCTTATGAGACACACACCACAGAGATACATCAATATGCACAAACCACAATGCAAAAATGACATGTAATATGAAAAGTCAAGAGAATATGGCAGCGACAAAATCCACCACTCCTACAAATGTGATCTACAATGAGAAAATCACCACAAAGAGGCCCATGAAGCAGAATTTTAAAAAATCATAAGCATGATAATAAATTAAAGAAAACAGAGACAAAAATGTCCAAACTCAAAGAAGATATGCATGAATTTGTGATGGAAAATACACACCAAAATACAAATATTCAGATGAAAGAAATAACAAAAACAACTTAGGACATGAAAAATAAATTAACAGAAGTGATAGAAATATTGAAGCAGACCCAAATGGAAACAATACAGGAAAACATAAAAATTAGAATGAATGAAACTGAACACAATCTATAATGTTGGTCAATGAAGTTGAAGAACCACATGCAAAGAATATTAAAACTTTTAAATTACAGAAGAAATATAAGGTAAGTGTGTGGGAGACCATGTAAAGACCATATCTATGCATCATAGGCTTACAGGAAGAGTCTCAGAACTATGCCATTGAACAGATCTTCAACAGGAATATAGAAGAAAATTTACCTAAATTAAGGAAAGACATACACAGTTCCAAGATCCACGTAGAATACCAAATATATAGGGCCAGAAAAGAAATTTCCTAAGGCATATCATAGCTAAAACACTAAATGTATGAACAAACAGTGGATACTGAAACTACTAGAGAAAAACAAGTTACATATAAAGGATAACCGATAAAAATACAGGACACTTTTCAGTGCAAAAGAAAATGGACAAATTATTGATAGTTTTAAATAACCATGGATGTTAAAACTGAATACTTACCCAGCAAAACTACTATAGTCAAAGAAGAATGGAAACTTTTCTCTGACACAATGGGGCCAAAAGAAACCATGTCCCGCAAACCGTCAGTATAGAGAATACTCAAAGCAATACAAACGACTGAAGATAGGAATGAGAATATCCAAGAGGTTACAGAAAGAAAGCAAAGGAAGGGGTAATTATGGAAGTGCAAAATAGGACCATGAACACAAAACAATATAAATGACAGTAACCACTACATAACTTTCAATAATAACTGTAAATATCAATGGTGTCAACTCTACACTCAAAAGACACAAGCAAGGAAACTGGATTAGGAATGAACGTCCAGCCGGGCGTGGTGGCACACGCCTTTAATCTTAGCACTTGGGAGGAAGAGGCAGGCGAATTTTTGTGAGTTCAAGGCCAGCCTGGTCTACAGAGTGAGTTCCAGGACAGCTGGGGCTACAGGGAAACCTGTCTCGAAAAAGACAAAAAAAAAAAAAAAAAAAAAAAAAAAGAAAGAACATCCGTCTTTTTGCTATCCTCAAGAAATTTAACTCATCTTCAATGTTAGAGACTACCTTCTGACCAAGAGGCAATAAGAACCAAGTAGGTGTTGCAATTTTATGCAGTAAGGCATAAACTCAAAGCCAAATGAAGCTGTAGAAGTAAGAAATCTCTGGGACTGTGTTACTTCACTTAGCATAATGGCTTCTAGTTCCATCCATTTACCTGCAAAGTTCATGATGTCGTCTTTCTTTACCTCTGAATAGTACTCCTTTGTGGAAATGTACCAAACATCAATAAAAGCATTATATTAAACAAAGACATTATAAAATCTCAGGGAGAACAAACTACTCTCTCTCGAATAATGAATGAGTCAAAGAAATTAAGAAAGAAACCAAAGGATCCCTGGAAGTAAATGAAAATGTTAATCTGCCATATCAAAACCTCTGGGACAGTTTAAAAGTAATGCTAAGAGAGAAGTTTATTGTTCTATGAGCTTACATTGAAAGTCAGAAAGATCACATATAAATAACTTAAGAATATAACTAAAGACCTGGAAAGGTAAGAAGAAACCAAAGCCCAAACTAATAGACAAGAAGAAATAACAGAAATCAGATCAGAATTAATGAGACAGAAACAAAGAAAGCATACAAGGAGTCAACGAATGTAAGAGCTGGTTCTTCAAAAATATAAACAAGATAGACAGACCCTTAACCCAGTTTTAAAAAATTAATGAAAGAGTAAATCCAAATAAATGAAATCATTGATGTAAGTGGAAACGTCACAAAAAGAACCAAAAGATAGGGGCTGGAGAGATGGCTCAGCAGTTAAGAACACCTACTGCTCTTGCAGAGAACCCAGGTTCGATTCCCAGCGCCCAGATGGTGGCTAAGAACTGTCTTTAACTCCAATTCCAGGGGAATCTGACGCCCTCTTCTGACTTCCACGGTATTGCAGGACACAGGTGCACCAACCTACATGCAGACAGTACACTCATACACATAAAAAATAATAATAATAAATTTAAATAAAAAAGAATCAAAAGATATTCAGAAAATTATAAGGAGATATTTCAAAAACCTATACTTTTATTAAATTTGAAATTCTAAAAGAAATGGATGACTTTCTAAATTCATCAAAACCAAGAAAAAAAATAAAAAAAGAGATCAATTGTTTAAATAAGCTCAAAACAAAAAAAAAAAAAAAGAAAAAGAAAAAAGAAAATTCAAACAGTAATACAGACCTTCCAGACTAAAACAAGCCCAGGCCCAGATGGATTCACAGCAGAATTCTACGAGACATTAAAAGATCTACAACCAGAGGCTGGAGAGATAGCCTAGTGGTTAAGAGCACCGACTGCTCTTGCAGAGGACCTGGGTTCAATCCCCAGCACCCACGTGGTGGCTAAGAACCGTATGTAACTCCAATTCCAGGAGAACTCCAGTTCCAGGGGAATCCGAGAACCTCTTCTGACCTCCACAGCATTGCACGACACAGGTGCACAGACCTACATGCAGACAGTACATTCATACAAATACAAAAATAAATAAAATAAAAAAATAAAAGATCTACAATCAATAATTCATAAATTATTCCAAAATGAAGCAACACAGGGAGAAATACCAGACACCTTCTCCGAAACCAGGATCACTCTAATACCAAACCAAGGTTAAAGACACAACAACAACAAAAAGGGAAACTCTAGGCCCATTTCCTTACTGAACATAGAAGCAGATACTCAACAAAATAAAAACCACACACAGGCAGAAATAAAAAGATCATGCACCATGGTCAAGTCAGTTTTATTCCATAGATTCAGGGATGGTTCAATATAAAACGTCAATAGATATAATAAAACATATAAATGGGTAATGGTGGGAAGGATGTTATTAACTGGAGAGTGGGGGAAATGGGGCTCTTGGACTGGGCAGAGATGAGCATCTGAATTAAATTGTAAGATGGAAGGGTCACAAAAGTTCCATGACTATGTCATATAATACAGTCAAATTGGGACATTTAAAAATATTATCCATGGTAGGAAGAGGAGCAGCCTCACAAAACCACTATGAAATCACCATGAAACATTCTCAAAGTGTTCCCTGCAATATATTTTTTTTTATCTTCAGTCTCTTTCAGAGAGATTCCCATCTGTTTTATTGCCAATGTCATCGCTAACGCAATATTCTATAATAGTTATATTTACGGAATCTCCCAGAATGTCACCTTTATATGGTGAGCCATTTTCCATGCAATGTGAGAATTATGCTCTCTCAAGTACCCTGTCAGTCTCTCCATATCAGTGAAGACAATGAGCTTCACATTTGTTTATGACATGGCCTCACTATACTTGTTCATTATCAATTATGGATAAATATCTTTTGATTAAATATTTTATTTAAAATATTGGTTTTTGCTTTTTCTCATGGTAGTAGAGAATAATAGCTCTAAAACCCATATGTAAACTTCTGATATACAAGTTTCTTGGAAAGAACTGCTTCACTTTCACTTTATTTGAGAAGACATGTTACTACTAGTGTCTATAAATGAGTAAAACATGATTTTCTTTCTATTATTGCTGAGTACAGACTATATTATGCGAATTTGAAGTAATCCCTTTGTATTTGAACAAAGCACAGACCGTTTGTTTCCTCTGGTTTTGATTTAGAATTATATGCTTTAGGAGAGTACATCTCCCATAAGATCTCTAGAGAGATTGACTAGACTCCAGTGCATGAAGTTGCACCAAAGTACCTGTGTATGCAAATGCTTTACCAGAGAGGATTTAGGATATATAACAGAATGGATGAGGACAACTGGGGAAGTCTGTGTGGGGGGCATAAATATGGGAGGGGTTTACATTTATTAAGAGCTATTGTAAAAAATATGCAAAAACCCAATAAAAATACTAAAGAAAAATTATTTTAGAAATATTAAACCATATATTCAGAGCTCAGAGAGGAGCAGTCCGCTTGATCTTTCTTGGGCTTTGACAAACATATTAATATGGGATAAATATTTTCTAGTTTGATAGTTATTGATTATTTCCTATATAAGTGAAATCTGAATATATATGCAAATTACCAGGTTTTACTTGAGTCTCTTAAACTTTATGCTTACAAGATTATGCTACAGCTTCACAATACAGAAGATAATCAACCTAAAAACAGGAAAGGATTGTTTGGCTCAGAGGTGAATGTTTCGGAGCATGAGTTTTGTATCGATTGCATGTGGCACAGAGTGCTTCAGGGTGGAATTTTGTGGTTAAACAAAGTACTCATCTCATGTCCAGGATGTAAAGATGAAAATAATAGTGAAACTATGAAGCACAAAATTATCTTTAATGTTATGTAATCAATGACTTGGAACTTAAAAATTCTCCACTAATAGTACACATGGTATCATATAATGATGAGGACAGAATGGAATCACTAATATTTTTAACCTATTAATACATTGTATGCTTAACTTATACCAATGTGCTTAGTGTAGATTAACGGTATATTTATGTGTTATAATCTTTTCTCTTCAGGCATGCAAGTTCTATAACATGGTAAATCACTGAACCAGTAAGGAAACTTAGTATTTATTTCTACCACAGAAATTCTAATCCAGTGCCTCCTCAAATGAGCAGGTTTATTATACTGACAGTTCACTATATCACCTAAGAAATGCTACTCACTGAATACAAAAGGTCACTAACAACACATAGTGATATATAAAAGAACATTCTGATGAGTAACTCAGGTTGAAGGTAAATGAAAGCACAGGATAGAAATTGACAACAACAAAGATATTCAGAGATATATTGGCAGAAATGGCAAATGTGAAGTTAAAATATTTAATGTTTACCAAAAATATCAGCGTATTGGATACTTGGATAAACATAAATTTAGGCATCAACAGCTATCTGATATATTAAAGCATATATATATATATATATATATATATATATATTACATTAAATTGGTTGGGAGACAGTAGAGGATTTGCAGATAGGGGAAGGGATCTAATTTCCATGAAACTCTATTTTATGAAATTCACAAAAATTTTAAAAATGCCAAAATATACATTGAACAAAACTGTCTCCTCATCAAATGATGATGACAAACTGGATATCAATGCTTGGAATACTGAAAAGAAATCCTTAACTTCCACCATGAACAAAAGTCAGCTACATACCAATTGACAATTTTTAAATCATGACAGTATAGACAGAAATAGACATTAAAATTCCTGAAATTATTTTCACATGATAATAGATTCCTATTTACTTAAATGATCATGAGAAATATATTAAATTAGAAGTCTCTCATTACCTACTTTCAAATCATGGTAAATATCCATAATAAGAAATATAACATAACTCTTCCACATATGGGTACAAGTACACCATTGTTACTGAACAATACTTATAAATGAACCCACACATTGACATTTACTTAGTAGCTGGACATAGATTTAGAACATTTATTTTTAAAAAGAAAGCTTTTATAACACATTATTTATTTATTTATAACACATTATTAAAGATTTAGAATATTTATTTTTAAAAAGAAATTATTTGTAACATATCAAAGAATTAAAAAAAAAGTTTCTCACCAGACGTGGTGGCACAGTCCTTTAATCCCAGCACTGAACTCTGTGAGTTCAAGGCCAGCCTGGTCTACACAGCAAGTTTCAGGATAGCCGGGGCTACAGGGGGGCCCTGTCTTGGAAATACAGAAAAAAAATGAAAATAATGAAAACAAATCATACACCTTTATATTAGATCAGCATTTTTGAAACTGCTAGAGGAAAACAAAGGTAAAGAAAAGCACTTAAAATAAAAGGGTATATGAAAGCTCACTGAAACTTTTCTTTGCTCAGGAAATAACAGATTTGGTGAATCAGATTCATGAAACATATAAGCACTGGACTTAAATTGTATCAAAGAATAGGACAAATAGCCAAAAAAACTGGAGATCATATTTGTACTTATAAGTCTAACATGAGATTAATATGAGAGTTAATAAAATCAAAACTTCTAAAACAAGCAATTAATAAATGGGAATGTTAACTGAACACTGGTTTATTATAACAGGAAGAAATGATCAAGATAATCACCAAAAAATAACTTCAACGCCCCAGTCTTTGGGGGAAGGCCAGTTTGCATTAAGTTACACCATTTCGTAGTCAAATAACTATTATCAAGAAAAGTACATGATACACTGGTGACAGTGAATGAATGGTGGAACACTAATACATTACTGGTATAAACATAAACCTCTATATCTATCACTATAAATAAATATTTGACCTCTAAGTACTAAGACGGAACTATCCAGTGGACCAGCTCTATCACTCCTAGGAATTTACACTGAGGAATATAAGTCATCTTCTTATAGAGGTTCTTAAATACGCATGTCATTTGCACCTCTATTCACATGTATCCTCATATGAAATTGGGGGTTGTTTCTATCATCTGATGTTCCTTTAATCATGCAGGCCACAATCCACATGATATTATTCCCTCCTGAAAAAAGGCTGGCAGTTCTACAGGACTGCAAGCTTCAAGGCTGTCCCCTGCCTCCATGCTGACAGTCTCTATGATTAGCTCTGGCAAGGAGTGGGGAGGGAACCTCGAGAAAATTACCCAAAGGGAATAAGAGAAAAAAAGACATGGACTCAATGGGTGAAGGTCTGGGAGATAGACTCTCTCATTTATTCATGCCAGCAGTGTGTTTATATACCAAAATGTGCTCTGGCCATGGAGTGGGCAGCAGGCAGAAGGGAGGAGTGAGCCACCTTGGCTCCTACCAGGGGGCTTCAGAGCTCCTGTTGGTGCAACCGGTAAACTAGAGGTGTGACATTTTTCTCAGTACCTCAAGAGAAGTAGACATCCTGTTGAGGAATTTTGCAGAGATAGGCGAAGCAAGAAAACAGTGCAATTTCCTGACCTTCCAGAGCTATAGATAACTCACAGAAACCACTGAAAACCCACAGAGATATCAGATAACTCTCGGAGGTTCTGTGGGACAGGTTTTACAGGTCCTTGCCTCAAGCCAGGCTAAGTTTCCTTCCTAAATGAAATCATGCTATTTCATCCCAGAATTAAGAGAGCAAGAAAATTGAAATCTTCACACAAGATAGTTTTTTCATGTGCCAAAAAGAACTGCTGTTAAAATGGAAAATGGATAGAACTGGAGATTTTCATATCAATAAAGACCCAGCATGTTTATCTGTCCCTTGAAAGTCCCTTATTAAATATTTGTAAAGAAAGAGTGAATGAAGAGATGAAAAAAACACTTACTGCATATAAAAGAACATCTCAAAATCTTCTTTCTCCATGGCTTCAGGGAAAGGATAAAGGTAGAAAATACAGTCATTTTTTTATACCACTATTGTGAGCTCCATTGTATTTTCTTCTCCAAAAATACTGGTCTTCAGTCAAACTGGACAACAGAAAAAGGTACAGAGGCAAGAAGACAAAAATCAAATTGAACATGATGGCCATGCCTTGAAAGATGTGACTCTGAGCTGAATTACCACAAAGAAAATATATTTCACATGTGTATATGTGCATGCACGTATTCTTTTATTACTTCTGCTGACTGGTGATCAGTCCTGTCAAATCTTACAACTCCATTCTGTATCATATGCATCTTACTCCTGGCAATGATAGAGCCATGGGGCTTTTAATGTAAGATCAACATCCAGGTGACAAGCACAATTTGGAAAACATGTTGTGAGGATCTTCTGCCTCAGATGTCATTATTATATTCATGCCCATGGCATTAATAACCCAGGGGTTAGCTCCTCTTGAGAAGATTTTGTACCAGACCTCTGTCAACAAATAAAACTTTCTCTGAACATTGTTTGAAATCCTGTAATTGGATTTCACAGAATATCTGAATTGAGATGTGAGTTGAAAAGGGTCATAAATGTTTGATGACTATCTGGCCTAATACATTATATGAGACATTATTTAAAAAAAAACATTTATGCATGGTATTAGGAGGCGTGTCCTCATAAAACCACCATGCAGTCAGCACAGAACAGTCTCTAAGTGGTCCTTGCAATATTCCATACTAGTTGTATTTGCAGAATCCCCCGAAAATTCACTTTCATATGGTGCAACATGTTCCATGCAATGTGATAATTATGCTGACTCCAGGAACACCTGTCATCCTCTTCATATCAGTGCATTCAGTGAGCTTCATATTTGGGAATTGACTTGACATTCCATACTTGAATCTTAAAAATAATGGATAAATACCTTGTGACAAAATATATTATTTAAAATCTGTTTGTTTGTTTGTTTGTTTTACATTTTCACATTTTAGTACAGGAAAACATCTCAAAAGTCCACAGATAAACTTATTAAAGTTTCTTGAAAAGAAATGCTTTACATTTCTTCTATGGAGAAGATATGTTAATATTAATAGTCTATAAATAAGTGAAAGATGACTCCATTTCTATTGTTATGGACTGCAGAGAATATTTTGGAAAATTTGAGATAATCCATTTGTTAACACTAGTGATAGGTATTAAAATTGAATTTGAATAAGTTTGTTTCTTGTAGTTTTGATTTGGAATTTTCTCAGGAAATATCACAAAAATATAATTATTTAAACCGGATTTCATAATGGGTACATCTGTTTACATGATCAGGTATGAAGAGCTGGTATGTCATTCATTCAAATAGTGTTGATATTTAATTGGATTTTGCAGGCATTAAAATTGTGTATAATGTGCTGAATACATTTAGGTATGCTTGTGTGTATGTAGTTTAGGGAATTATTTTCTGGAGATATCTGATAATCTTCCCAACAGTCATTTTCTAAAATTTTTTAAAATTATTATTTATTTTTGTATGTGTATGACTGTATTGTCTGCATGCAGGTCTGTGCACCCGTGTCGTGCAATGCCGCGGAGGTCAGAAGAGGGTCTCGGATTCCCCTGGAACTGGAGTTCTCCTGGAATTGGAGTTACAGACGGTTCTTAGCTGCCATGTGGGTGCTGGGGATCGAACCCGGGTCCTCTGCAAGAGCATCGGTGCTCTTAACCACTAGGCTACCTCTCCAGCCCCCCAACAGTCATTTTCTAATTCATTATCTAGAAATGGGGCCTTGTGAAATTTCTCTCATCCACAATGGCATGTTAACTGGTGGTGTCATTATGAAAGTCTTATTTGATAGCTCTGTTGTTGAAAATTCATGATAACATTTCTCTTTCCCTGAAAAGAAGACAATATTCATCCTGATCCTGTAACTCTGACATACCAACCATCCTCTTTTGTGATGTTACCTTAACCTAGATGTATGGGTTATATTGTTGATGTATGTATTGGGGCCAAATACTCTATGGATTCCACTTTTCTGCATTTGGGCCAGTTCTGGATCTCACTAATAGTCTCGATGAGCAAGAAACAAGTTTATTTGATGAGGGGTGAGAGCTACACTTATCAGTGGGCAAGAAAATAACCATTTAGAATATAGTAAGGAATTATAATCATTTAGGAAAATGTCAGTAGTAAATTCCTCTCTAAGGTTTATGACTTCTTTGGGCACAGATTTTTGCTTAATTTCCACTTCCAGGCACAAATTATTTCCTAATGAACAGACCTTAAATCTGTTAGTTGTAGGGCTGGAGAGATGGCCTAGTGGTTAAGAGTGCCGATCGCTCTTACAGAGGACCCGGGTTCGATCCCCAGCACCCACATGGTGGCCGAGAACCGTCTGAAACTCCAATTCCAGGAGAACTCCAGTTCCAGGGGAATCTGAGACCCTCTTCTGACCTCCACAGCATTGCACGACACGGGTGCACAGACTTGCATGCAGACAGTACATTCATACACAAACAGAAATAAATAAAAATTAATAAAAAACATAACAAAACAAAAACAGTTTAAAAAAATCTGTTAGTTGTTCATTACACCAAGATAAAGTGCCACTATAGTACCACTGTTTATACTCTGCTGGGTCTATCATTCTTACAGCTGTATTGGAATAAATACTGCTCCTCTCCTTTGTCAGTTTCCATAGCAACTTCTGGCACTATGAATGCTTGTCATTAGGAAAGAGAGTTCCAGGTTACTTCTAATCTGATTCTGACAGGTTTTGTTTCTGCAGTGGAGCGTAGTTTCAGGAGAAGTATCCTACGTCAAAATTCCAGAAGGTAATTAAGGGCAACAGACTCCACTTATAGATAAAAAATTAGACACTGGCTGTTGGGAAGATTATCATATTTCTTCAGAAAAGAATTCCCTGAAACACTATTCAATCCTATGTGCCATCTATCTATCAATCTATCTATCTATATGCATATTTAAATAAGCTAAGAAAATTATTTTCCCCATGGCCATTTCAGATATCCTTAGTTTGTCTTTCCTCCCTTTCTCTCCAATCTATCACCTACCATCCAACTCCTTAGTTAAAATCTCAAACCGGCACCCCCCCATCTTCTGATTTCTCCCTTTATGACCCCATGTCATACTATCCAAAAGTCTAGAGCACCTTAACCCCTGACCTTGCTTCCTTTCTGTTTCCATCAATACTGTGAATATTCCAGTTTGTACCCTCACATCTAAAGATAAGAAAAAATAAAATAGAAATAAGAAAAGAACTGTTGTTTGTCATGTTTATGGGTCTAAATTAAATTACCTAAGTCAGAATAACATTGCCCCATTCTATGCATTAACTTCCAATTTTCACAATTTCATTTCTCTTTGCAGTTGAATAGATCTCAATTACATACATGGAATACACTTTTCCTTATGTATATATCATATTTATCCCTTATTTTTACATTATATTGTTTATATGATCTATCTATTGACATAGGAGCAACAATGAATATGGTAGAAGTATCTCTGTAGCACTATATTAAATACTTGGGGTATTTGAAAAGAAATGGTATGGTTAGGTAAAGATCTAATTTTATCTCTTTGAATAGTCTCCACACTGATTTCCACAGTGGCCTCAACACTTTGCAATCCCACCATCAGTGAATGAGGGTTTGTCTTTTCCCACATCCTCATTAGATATGTAGTCAGATCCTTTCAAAACCATAACCAGTCACATTTTATTAAGATAAACTATCAATACAGGTGGGTTTTCTATAACAGATATCAAACTATACTACAGGGCTATAGTAATAAAAACAGCCTGGTACTGGCACAAAAACAGACCTGTTGACCAATGGAACAAAACTGAAGATCCAAAACTTGAGCACATACAATTTCAGCAACCTCATATTTGACAGTGGGGCCAAGAAGACACAATGAAGGAAAGAAAGCATATTTAGCAAGTGATGTTGGCAAAACTAGATCATCACTTGTAGAAGAATAAAGTTAAACCCCTAACTCTTGCCCTGTACATAAATCAACTCCAGATGGATCAAAGACCTCAACGTGAAATCCAAAGGTTATAGAAGAATACGTGGGCAGCAGCCTACAAGATATAGCCATAGGAAAAAGACTTCCTAAATTAGACAGCAGCTGTGCAAGAAATAAGATCAATAATTGACAAATCAGACCTCATTAAACTCAAAAGCTTCAGTACATCAAAAGAAACAATCAAGGAATCACCTCATTGGTTGTATCTGGGTAGAGGCATTTTTAGGTCAGGCTATGCTGAGTCACTCCTATGTGGAAGTGACTGGGCAAAGACAGGCCACCAAACTCCAGTCAGGCTCATGGGATTACACTAGGCTGCTTTCTCTCCCACACCATGAGTATGGAGGGCCCACAGGTAGAGCATGAGTATGGAGGGCCCACAGGGCCCAACAATTTCCCCTTTTGTTTTTGTAATGCAGGAGGAGAAACAGCCCATTTCTTAGGTTGTCTATTCTTGCAAACTCAGACTTACCCATCTTTGGGACACAAACAGCTAAGGTTTTGGTCCCTGTCTTAGGTTGGCTGAGTGCAGAAAGATCTTACCTGTCATCGGGTGCTATGACTCCAGTCTGCCGAAGAGCCACTCCATGCCCTGTCGTAGGTTGCCCCCGTCTCTCAGGGGTCTTACCCATCATTGGCCACATGGAGGGTGGGGGTCGGGTGATCATATGAAGATGGCCATTCATAAGCTCCTGGTTAGCAAGCCTGTGATAGTGGACCTCGAACTGATGTCATCTAGTCTCCCCTGGATAAATTGAGTGATTTAGTTAATCACGCAGGGCCCAAGGGTAAGAATTAGGAAGAGTGTAGGAAGGGGTCCAAGCAGAGTGAGGAGGTAGGGCAGGAAGCCATGCAAGCTGCTCCACAAGGGATTTTCTTGAAGTTCTCTCCTTTTCTTTTCCAGGTCCTCTTGGATTTCTTTGATTTTGTTTCGAATGATTCCGGATCTAGCCTCCAGGCATTGTCTGGCTGCATTGGGACCTCCAAGTCCCCTGCCACTGGGAGGGATGAGAACCAGCTGCAGGAGGAGCAAGGACACTTTCACCCTGGGCTGCTCTTGAAGGTGATATGCTATTTTAAATTTATATGGATGATATAATTTTAGGATACTCTGACTCATGCAGCCTCTAAAGACTCACCTCTAGGTGCCTCACTATGCTCCAGGAAAATAATTTCAAGGTGGGCCCTGAAAAGATCCAGACCATTCCCCCTTTTTGTACCTACCAGTCTTGCAAGCCCTTCCTTCAGGTCCCCCCCCATTCTAGTTTGTCTTCCATTGCTGTGACAAAACACTCTGACCAACACCAACTTGGGGAGGAAAGGGTTTGAAACACTCCCTAGAGAGGTCATTGTCATTGTCTCCCTGTTGGGGGATATATTTAAGGTCTCTTGCTGGCACTCGAAATGAAAATATGTGGGCCTTTTTCGTTTTTGGAGAAAATACAACTGAATCATCTCCTCACTGTGAGGAGTGGGTCTGGTCCCCTCCACGCCCTGGTGAGTGGGTCCCTCCATCTGACCGAATAGAGTTATAGGTGACAGATGAGGACCAGGGTTTCTGAAAAAGGGATGTATGCCTGTCTTCCTTGAAAAAAATTAAAATATTTAGGGTGAATAGTGCTTTCTTTAGTTGATCATGTGGGGGCATGGACTCCCTCCTTTGTTTTTGTAATTGAACCTTGAGGGTTTGATTGAACCTCTCAACAAAGGCCTCAGAGATTGTTGCATGGGGTTTGAAGGGGGTGTGCTGGATAGCTTTAGTGTCACTTTGACACACCTGGGTTGAGGGAGCTTCAATTGGGGAGTGTTTCGTCACAGCAATGGAAGACAAACTAGAACACAAATTGGTATCAGAGAGTGGGCTATTGCTGTGATAGACCTGACCTTGGTGTTTTGGGGAAGAATTGTGGAGGCGTTTGGAACTTTGGGCTGGGAAGATCATTGAATGCCTATAGATTGTTGCTGTGGAGCTTGGAGCAGTTTTGCTGAAGGAGTTGTAGAAGATGGAGGCCTGGCTTTTGAAGTTTCTAGTTTCAAAGGGGAGCAGAGATCATCAGGACTTATGTTTTGTTCTGTGGTTCTGATCAGCTGAGGCTGAAGAATTAGCTGTAAGTAATAAGAGACGAGAACCTGAAGTGAAATCTTTGTTGTACCGGGACAATTGATGCTGGTTAGCTGGGGCTGAAAAATCAGCTGTAAGTAACAAGAGACCAGCATCACTGTGGTGAAATCTTCTGGGAAGAATTTCTTCAGGGTCAGCACACAGAAGCTGTGATCCAGAAGGGGCCTGAACCTCCATCTCGAGCCAGAAGCAGGATTTGGTAACATGTAAGAGTCTCCTATATTGTTTCAGTGTTGAAATTTGAGGGGGTCACAGACAGCAGCCAAGGCTTGGCACTGTGAGAGGTCAGGAAAGACCATTGGTGGAAGTCCACTTCAGTTGCAGTGAAGACCCAGAATTGCAGGGGTCATGGAAAGAAGCTGAGGCTTTCCACCAGGAGAGGTCTGAGGAGACCATTGGTGAAGTGCAACCTCAGTTTCAGTGGCGACCCCAGATTTTTGGAGATGCCGGGACCATGGGATGACCACCAAGAGCAGCGGCAGGTGTTGAATGGAGTCAGCCTGGGCCTTCGAGATGAGTTGTGTGTGCCACAGACAGCAGAGTCAGAGAAGAGGAGCTTCCAAGACCCTTTGGAGCCCAGAAGATCGGGAGTGAATCCCAGGTGTCCAGCCTTGAGCTAATTTGCAGGACTTAGGTTTTGTTTGAGAGTGGCTGATTCTTCCCTTTGAAATAAGACCGCACTTGTTTTGGATTTTACAGACTTTTAATAGACTGTGAACTTCTAAGTGTTTGGACATTTTAAGGACTGTGGGGCTTTTAAGGTTGTACTATCTTAGGTTGTGATTAATGTTAACATCATAATTTGGGGATAAGAACTGGAAAGGTGGTTGTTTAATTGTGACGTGTTTTGTGTGTCAAGTTGACAAGGAGTCAACTGTGCTGGATAGCTTTAGTGTCAACTTGACACAACTGGGTTGAGGGGTCCTCAATTGGATATTTAGCTCCATTGGATTGGCCTGTGGCCACATCCGTTGAGTATTGTCTTGATGGTTGAGCAGTGTGGGAGGGCCCAGCCCACAATGAGTAGTGCCACCTTGGGCAGGTGGTTGTGTATGGTATAAGAAGGCAGGCTGGGCATGAGCCAGGGGAGCAAGCCAGTGAGCAGCATTCCTCCATGGCCTGTGCTTCACCTCCTGCTTCCAGGTTCCTGCCCTGAGTTACTGCCTTGAGCTCCCTGAGTGACAAACTGTGACCCAGAAAATGTAAGCTGAATAAACCCTTTCCTCCCCAAGTTGGTGTTGGTCAGAGTGTTTTGTCACAGCAATGGAAGACAAACTAGAACGGTGGGGGGAACCTGAAGTAAGGGCTGGCAAGACTGGTAGGTGCAAAAAGGGGGAATGGTCTGGATCTGTTCAGGGCCCACCTTAAAATTATTTTCCTGGAGCATAGTGAGGCACCTAGAGGTGAGTCTTTGGAGGCTGCATGAGTCAGAGTAAGCTAAAATTATATCATCCATATAAATGTAAAATAGCATATCAGGTTGTCCTAGCAGGGAGGTGAGGATACGTGTCAAACAATATTGACAGATTTGGGGGCTATTAGCCATACCTTCGGGCAGGACAGTCCATTCAAATATTACATCAGGTCCCCAGAGATTAGTTGAGGGTATGGAAAAGGCAAATTTCTCCATATGATTAAGATGTAAAGGGATGGAGAAAAAAAACAATCCTTGCTATCTATTATGGTCAGGTGGTATGTCTTGGGATGGCTGGGATCCAGGGAAGACCCCTCTGGGGGTCCCCATAGATATCATTTTTTCATTTATTTTTCTGAGATCCTATAAGAGTCTCCAGGAGCAATTGGCCTTTTTAATAATGAAAGCCGGAGAATTCCATGGGCTTGTGGATGGCTTCAAATGTCGGAGGTCAAGTTGTTGTTTGACTAGCAAGTGAAGGTGTTGGAGTTTTTTTTGTTTTTGTTTTTTTCTCAGGGAGAGGCCACTGCTCCACCCATACTGGGTCCCCGGGTCTGCAACAAATCTGGAATACCAGGGGGTGAGCAGTGGCCTTTAGGATTGGGAGTGGACCTGGGAGTACTTTTGTTTAATTTGTACTAAGTAAGGATCATCTCGATAGTTGGGGTGACTTTTCTGCCCCTGCACAAACTGTTGCTCATACTCTTCCTGATCCAGGAGGTCATCATAGAGGGGCTTATGGTCGGTCATTGGTGATAAAGGCCTCTTCCACGCCCAGAATGTCCTGGACCAGGAGATTGACTGTCAGGCCAGGGACCACAAGAGGGTACACCTCCCCATGGTTACCACTAGTATCCACCCATGAAGTAGATTGAACACCCACACCCAATCAGGGTGGACTGGGCACCAATTGCCAAGAGAGGGGCACTATCTCTTTCCTAATGATCATATGGTCAGCCCCAGTGTTGATAAGGAGCTTAACGGTTTTGCCCCCTATTGTTAGGTTCATTTCTGACCTCAAGCCAGGAACCAGTGAAATGGTCCAATGAGCCTGGACTGGCCCATTCCGCTTCTTTAACGGGGCTGGGGACAGCCCTGCAGGGAGTTGAAAGGCTCACCCTTAAGATTGAATTTGGACTTGCAATAACAGGCCCAATGAAAACCCTTCTTTTTTTTAATTTATTTATTTCTGTATGTGTAAGAATGTACTGTCTGCATGCATGTCATGCGAAAACCCTTCTTACAATGGGGATAAAGTGTACAGGGGCTGCCTCCTGAGGAGGGGCAGGAGGATTTTTGGAACCTGTCGCGTAACTCTCCAGTGGGGTACTTTCCCTTAAGGCTCTTTTGGACCCTATGTATAAAGGAGGGGACGTCTTCCAAGACCCTTTGTGTGATCCCCGATATGGAGGGCTCAGTAGGGCCTTTGTCCAGTTTCCTCCAGGTGGACAGACCACTGGCTCTAACTTGTTCCTGATAAGGAGTGGGAATGGCCACCTGTTGAATGCCAGTAGAATACTGGTCAGCAGTGCCAGAGAGCATGCCTAAGTGATGGGTATGGGAGGCTGGGCACTTTGATTGTACTCTCCACAGACACGGCACTCCTCTTGGAAGTAAGCTACACATTTGAGGAACATGGGGCCTGGAAGCACCGCTTTGGCCAGTCTGGCCAGTCCCATGCTACACAAGCATGATGACCCAACCCCTCAAGAATGGTTTCAGCCCAGGGGGAGTTGGGGCCATCCTCAGCAACTGCCTTATTTAAGTGTTTAATGTCCATAGCCTCCCAAGGATACCAGGCAGTGGGGCGGTTACACCCCCCCCCCGGTTAACTTTGAGTGGAAAAAGGCTGGTTGTCTCCTGTCCAGCTGTGTCCTCTCCCCCATATGGGGGCTGCAGTAGGGACCCAGAAGGGATTGGTTGGAGGGTCCCCTTTCACTCCTGGACACTTTCTTTTAAAGGGCCAGCCTTTTAGCTAATTCCTTCTCTGCCACACAAAAACGGTATCAGATAATAACCAAGAACTTCGTTTGTAGGTGTTTCCCATTAATGTAGCACCAACTCAGAGCTGCAAAAATTTATAACCAAAATCATTTCTCAGGAAAGGAAAGAAAGCATGTCACCTTCAAGCACAAAAGTACATTTCACAGGATTCCTTGGGCCTGCCACAGCCATGTTAACATCCTATCACAGCCATTTTCCTTTCCTTTCCTTGAAGGCTGAAAAACTCCATTTCCCAAGGTGCTTCAGGCCTGTCACAGAACATAACTTGGTTCCGGGGTTTTTTGTTTTTTGTTTTTTGTTTTTTTAATTTCAGGTTTTTCAAAAAATATACAGAGAAAATGTACCTTTGAAATGTATTGTGTTCTTTCTCATGATACTTCTCCAGAATTCAGGTAATTGTACTGTCCCTTGCACATCAATTTTTGTCTTGAGATAATATTTGATATAGCCATTTAAAATCTGTTAAGTTAAATTCCACCTCAAGCATGCTTCTCTAGATCTGATACATGGGTACCCCAAAAAATCTTTAAACAAGTTGTGCACAACTGATAAATTAATAAGACCTACACATTTCAAATTCAATCAATCAATTAAGGATCCTAAACTATTCTAAAATTAATTAATTAAAAAGGGTCCTAAATAGTCATAGAGCCTTTAAGATTTGTTTTTACCTTTTTCAACATTCACAGGTGCCTTGGCCATGTGGTTTGTAACCTACCAACACACAGAAATAACAAGCCATCTTAATTCATGTTTGTCTAAGTATAACACCATTATATTTTAGAAAGACATCTTTGTATGAAGATTTTCAAGCCAGCTTGGTCTAACAAAAAATTAAAACTAATTAATATTCTTTAACAACTCTTTCTCATTTTTAGATTTTGGTAAAAACAATAATTTGCGTTATTTTTCTATTTATATGAAATTTGTAAAGGCTAACTAAAACCAAAATTGATTTTTTTAGGGTTAAAATTATATGTATGTGAACCTTATTTCTACAGGGTACAGTCTTGATCAGGTAATGTAAAGATGACAATGTATGTTTAGTCAACATTCCTCTAACTTATTTTTTTACTTGTGTTTAAAATCTATTCACACATTAGATAGTGGTAAACCAAATTACTTATGTTGCTTAAAAATTGGTCTAATACTGTCAACATAAATAAAAACTGGTCACACTTAAATGTATGTAAAGTACAAGTTACTTTTACTTCCAATCCATGCTAAATTTCCAAGTAACAGCCTTGAAATTAAAGTATATCCAATGTCTTTTTATAGTGTTATCTGTAACATATCCTTTCATCTACAAAATAATTTAGTTAAAAAGACTGTTTTTCATCTCTTCATCAACAATAGACCTCAGAACATAGGTTCCCATATGGGTATGTATGTGGTACTATGGTTTTCAGAAAGAATATATCCTCCCAAAATAAGGTAAAAATAATGTAATGCCCTCTGAAGGACAGCTTAACATCTTCCTTACATTAGGAGACATAAAATCTCTTGGAAGGATATTCTATTCTCAAAAACATCTATTAAATATATATCAAGGCCAGGTACTATACTGGATGAGATTTCTCTCAACAGCCAATTACATCAGTAAAAAGTATTACAGCTGTCCTTTATCAAGCTAAACATCAGGCACAATAAATCTACCAGGACTAAATGTTGCCATGGACACTTTCAAGTTCTCAACTGATATATTTTGCTTTTCAAACTTAAAATTAAAGGGTTAATCTATGGTATTCTTAAAAGAATTTTAACAAGCCTTGATCCATTTATCTACTGGAATGATAAATGAGGTATTTTCTACCCACTGTAATATAAAAGTATGGTATTTCTAACCACCTGTACTATGCCAGCAGCACAACCTAGTATAGTGAATGGTTACTTGACTGCCTATGTTATTACCATTCATATTTCATCAGTAAACTACAAAAGGGGATCCCTGCAAGCCAAGACTCCAGCTCAATGTGAGGCCATCTGCAACCTCACAAGCCACACCTCCAGAGAAAGTAAAAGCCAGAACTGAGTCACCAGCCTCCTGTTGGGAAAAGGCTGAGACAACGTGGGTGCTAACTTCAACAAGAAAAATGGTTTACTCCTTTATCTCACCTGCCCTCCCCTGAAAGCTTGGAAAATGCTGGCTAAAGAAAATCCTACAGGGACAATTATGACTGAACTTTGTTCTATTGTTGCATGTACAGATCTCTCCAGCCAGGCTTATGACTTTGGGGGTGAAAGAAAAAAAAACAAAACAAAACAAAACAAAACAAAACAAAACAAAACAAAAAAAAAACACTATCTATGTTAAAAGGGATATCAATTGATATATGTCAGTTTTCATGTATAAGATAAGGAATGTTACTCATAGGAGCAATGTCATTTGGATATCTGTATGAGTTCATATGTCTTTCTGTGTAGGACAAGCAATGTCATTTTTAGAGACAATGTTATTCACATACCTCTATATCTTTGTATGTCTTTATGTGTAGGACAAGCAATGTTAATTTTAGAGGCAATATTATTCACATACCTGTATGTCTTTGTATGTCGTTATGTGTAAGACAAGCAAAGTTATTTTTAGAGACTGTCACTCACATACCTGTATTTTTTAATGGGAGAAAAGTTATTACTTTTGCTTTGTCGTTTTTAGAGTTCCACCCCTTAAGGGCAAAGTTATATACTCAGTGGGTCTTTTTGCATCTCTTATGGTCGGTTTGTGATGTACTGGCATCTGTTTCTTTGTTTAAATCTTAGGTGTAAATGCACTTGAAAGTCCTAGCAACTGGCCTATGGCATTTTGCTGCCTCTGTGTTCAGAGGAAGATCAAAGGATGCCTGAATACCTTTATGTTTGTGAAAAAAAGAAATGTTATCTTCTTAATGAAAGCCCTATTATGTGCAATCTAATTTCCCCTAGGCCAATAGGATAATCCTTTTTGATAAAAACAATTCTCCCCTCTGGAGGTTGGCTTTCTGGTTTGATAAAAGCCAGTTTGGGGTTACAGATCAAATGTATTTTGTCCAATATCAAGCCATCCCTAAATACCCTCAGGTACACAGTGAGAACTTTGCTACATATTAATTAATAATAGTAGGAACTATCTGTAGGAATGGGACTTTTTCTGGCTCGAGGTAAGGAACTGCAATGTCTGCCCTGGAGCTTCTCAATGTGGTTGGGATAGGCAGTACTTCCTGTTTCATCTATCTCTGCAAAGTTCTAGAACCTGATGGCTTTTCCTTTGATGTATTGAGCAAAATGTCACACCTATAGTTTACTGTATTCAGAAACGGGAACTTTACTGCCCCTGGTAGAAGGCAAGATGCTTACTATATACACACTCAGGTTCTGTTGTCCCTAGTGGAAGCCTCGTTGGCCTGCACTATTACAGAGCATCCCCAATAGGTTAAATATTAACAGTTTGTGACAACTGAGCTATGTTTAATAAGTAAAAATGGAGCTGGGCGTGGTGGTGCATGCCTTTAATCCTAGCCCTTGAGAGGCAGAGGCATGTGGATCTCTGTGAGTTCGAGGCCAGCCTGGTCTACAGAGTGAGTTCCAGGTCAGCCAGATCTAGAGGGAGACCCTGTCTCAAAAGACCAAAAAAAAAACAAACAAACAAAAAAAAAGATCTATGTATCTATCATCTTCTAATTATTATCTATCTCTCTATCTCTATCTATCTATCTATCTATCTATCATCTATCTATCATCTATGTATCTCTATCTCTATCTCTTTATCTCTATCTATCTATCATCCATCTATCTATCTATCTATCTATCTATCTATCTATCTATCTATCTATCTATCATCCATCATTGTTCATCATATACAAGTATATTTGCATGTTACCATTCCCTGTGGAGGTTGGAGGACCGGAGTGGGTTCTCTCCTTCCACCATGTGGAACTGGGGTCCTCAGGCTTGGCTACAAATGCCTTAACCCTTTGAACCATCTTTGCAATCCCCATGTAGCTTTTTTTTTTTTTTGAGACAGGGTGTTCCTGTAGCCATAGATGGCCTGGAACTCATGATGTAGACCAGGCTAGCCTCCATTTTACAGAGATCCACCTGCTTCTGCTTCCCCAGTGTAGGGATTAAAGGTGTGAGCCACCACACCAGCTCCATCTAGTAATTTTTTAAATTTTATTTTTTTTTTTTGAGACAGGGTCTCCTTGTAGCCCCAGATGTCCTGGAACTTGCTATGTAGACCAGGCTGGCTTTGAACAAACAGAGATCTCTGCCTNATTTTTTAATGTGAAGGAAAAGTTATTACTTATTGCTTTTTTGTCCCGTTTTTAGAAGAGTTCCACCTTACTTAGCAATGCAAGTTACTATATCAGTCGTGTCCTTTTCGCATCTCTTATGGTCGGTTTGTGCAATGTACTGGCATCGTTTCTATTGTTTAATCAATAGGTAGTAAATGCACTTGAAAGTCATAGCAACTGGCCTATGGCATTTTGCTGCCTCTGTGTTCAGGGGAAGATCAAAGGATGCCTGAATACCTTTATGTTTGGAAAAAAAGAAATGTTTATCTTTCTTAATGAAAGCCCTATTTATGTGCAATCTAATTTCCCCTAGGCCAATAGGATAATCCTTTTTGATAAAAACAATTCTCCCCTCTGGAGGTTGGCTTTCTGGTTTATGAAAGCCAGTTTGGGGTTAAGAGTCTAACACAACTGTATCTTTTCCAATATCAAGCCATCCCTAAATACCCTCAGGTACACAGTGAGAACTTTGCTACATATTAATTAATAATAGTAGGAACTATCTGTAGGAATGGGACTTTTTCTGGCTCGAGGTAAGGAACTGCAATGTCTGCCCTGGAGCTTCTCAATGTGGTTGGGATAGGCAGTACTTCCTGTTTCATACTATCTCTGCAAAGTTACTAGAACTGATGGCTTTTCCTTTGATGTATTGAGCAAATATGTCACACCTATAGTTTACTGTATTCAGAAACGGGAACTTTACTGCCCCTGGTAGAAGGCAAGATGCTTACTATATACACACTCAGGTTCTGTTGTCCCTAGTGGAAGCCTCGTTGGCCTGCACTATTACAGAGCATCCCCAATAGGTTAAATATTAACAGTTCTGTGAACTGAGCGTATGTTGATATAAGTAAAAATGGAGCTGGGCGTGGTGGTGCATGCCTTTAATCCTAGCCTTGGAGGCAGAGGCAGTGATCTCTGTGAGTTCAGGCCAGCCTGGTCTACAGAGTAGTTCCAGGACAGCTGGGCTAAGGGAGACCCTGTCTCAAAAGACCAAAAAAAAAAAAAAAAAAAAAAAAAAAAAAAAAAAAAAAAAAAAAAAAAAAAAAGTAAAAAATGGAGACATGTAGGCATTCTTTTGGAAAAAAGCACTCAAAAGCAGTTAGTAAGCAGCCAAAGCCTTGACCCCTGCTGTTATCCTCACAGATCCGTGAAGCCTGGGCTGACTTTGATCTCTTAGGAAAGAACTTTGATCTGGAATACAGCCAGAGGTTCCCTTGTCCCACCATATCCCTCTTGCCTACCGATTTCCCAATTTTGTGTTGTGTGTGTGTGTGTGTGTGTGTGTGTGTGTGTGTGTGTGTGTGTCCCAGCTCATACTAGGGTTTGTATAAAAGCTTTGAGTTGCAACATTAAACTGGAGTCTTCCTCCTGGACATTTTGTCTGAGTCAATTTCTTTCTCTTATTCCTTCTGGGTAACTTCCTGCTGTCCCTCACCCCTCCTTGCCAGAAGCTTAGGAAACATTAGATCTGCCAGAGGTACCATGTGTATTTGTGGCATATATATATATATATATATATATATATATATTATATATATATAAACAATGAAAATACCAGCACTTCCAAAGGCAGAGATGGCAGAGCTCTCTGTCAGTTCAAGAACAGTCTATTCTACAGGTATTCTACAGAGTGAGTTCAATGACAGCTGGTGCTACAGAGAGACCCTGTCTCAGTAACAACAGAGAGAGAGAGAGAGAGAGAGAGAGAGAGAGAGAGAGAGAGAGAGAGAGAGTTTTCTTGTAAAAAGCCTGATTTAATTTCTTAATTTATTATCCCAGTCTGTGACTGTTGATTGGGGAATTTAGCCCATTAATATTTAAAGTTATTATCGATAGGTATATATTGATTCCCATCACTTTAGTTTCTGTTTTCATTTTTGGTCTATGTTTCTATTTGCAGAGTTAGGACTTCTTTAGTCATTTTGTCTTGTCACTGGGCCTAGTCATTCCTTTCTTCTGCTGTTTGTATTGCTTCAAGTATTTTCTGGAGGATTGGTTTTCTGGACATATATTCTTCCAGCTTCTTTACATCATGAATTAGACATTTTTGCTCTGTAAAGTATTCTGAGTTGGCATCTATAGTCATTTGGGAACTGGGAATAATTTTTTCCAAGATGTTCTGGCTTCCACTGTTTGTATTGAAAAGTCAGCCTTAACTCTGAATGGCTTCCTTTTATGTGTAACATGTGTTTCTCTCGTTTCTTTCAGCATTCTGTCTTTGCTTTGAGCATACAGTGTTTTTACTATGATGTGGCATGAGAAGTTTCTTTTCTGTTCTTGTCTATTTCGTTTACTACACGTTTCTTGTATTTGTATGGGTATGTCTTTCTATGATTTGGGGAAATTTTCTTCTATAATTCTGCTCAATATTCAATACCATTGTCTTGGGATTCTTCTTCTATGCCTACAATGTGGAGGTTTGGTCTTTTCAAGGTGTCCCAAATGCCTGGTTATTTCACAACTGATTTTTAAAAATAAATTACAGTCTTTGGTTGAGCATTCCGCTTCTTCCATGTTATTTACCATTTTTTTCATTGATGTTTTGTGCATTTCACACAACATTTCTTAATCCAACTTAGACCCGTTCCTGCTTCTTTGCCCCCAACATCACCAGCGGTTATGCATTCTGCCATACATCTCTTTTATCTTTTTTTCAGTCTTTTTTTTTTTTACATTTTTCAATGCAGAAGCTTACTCTTTTGTACAGAGGTTTACTATTTCAATCAGTTATTTGTCCCAGTATTTTTTGTTGTTTTTTTGTTGTTCCTTCCAATTTCAATCACTCCAAAATATGCATATATATGCATATATATATGCATATATATATATATATATATATATATATGAACATAAACTATAGGTTAATTACAAATCATGTTTAGAGATTCACATTTTGACAGTGGAGATGTATGCAGGTAAAGAAAAAAATTACTTTACATTCATACATTACATAGCAAATTGATAAGTAACATCAGGTATATGTTTACTAAAAAAGAAAAATGAAAAGAATTACTCAGTTTGCCTTCATGATTAAAGTCCTAGAGTGAATTGGACTGGAGGGAACATTCCTCAAAATAATTAAAGACATATACAACAAAATCACAATCAACATTATTCTAAATGGGGAAAAATTAGAAGTATTCTATTTAAAGTCAGGAACCTGGCAAGGCTGACCTCTATCTTCCATTCTTGATATTCTATTTTATGCTTCATTCATTATGTTTCCAAGGCTTTCTTTGGTGTTTTCCAGTTGACTGGATGTGTGTTTGATTTTCTTTTCCATTTCAGCCTGAGATTTCTTCAATGTTTCCAGTTCAGTCCAATGTTTATCATTCTCTTGTTCTAGTTCTTTGATTCATTTGTCTGTGTTCTTTTTTTAAATTATTTGTTTATTTATTTATTTATTTATTTATTTCTGTATGTGTAGGAATGTACTTTCTGCATGCAGGTTTGTGCACCCGTGTTGTGCAATGCCGTGGAGGTCAGAAGATGGTGTCAGATTCCCCTGGAACTGGAGTTCTCCTGGAATTGGAGTTTCAGATGGCTCTCGGCCGCCATGTGGGTGCTGGGGATCGAACCCGGATCCTCTGCAAGAGCGGTCGGCACTCTTAACCGCTCTCTCCATCTCTCCAGGCCATCTCTCCTGCCCGTCTGTGTTCTTTAAATTACCCAAATTCTTTGAGTATGTTTGACATAAATTTTTTTTTTAGGATCTGTTTCCTGGGTTACTTTTTTTTAAAAAGAAGGATGTGTTTATTTAGTTTATGATTCTAGAGAATTAAAATGGAATTTATTAGGTCAATATCAGATTTATTTCTCCTCTTTAGTTCTATAACTCACATATGTAGTGTCTTCAGCAATAGGATCTTCCATCAAGTTCTGGTTGGTAACCAAGAGGAGTGGAAATAACAAATATTGTTTGAGGGTTTATGGAATGTACCCTCTAACAACAACTCTAAAAGAGGGCCTCCATTCCTGGCATTTTACTTTTTATTTGCTAGCCTGTGGTATGTTATAGGCCTTTGAGCCCCTATTACAGGGTAACTTCATTTAAGCTATTTTAATATATGTATAAATATATATATGTAGGGCCTGGAGAGATGGCCTAGCAGTTATGAGTGCCGACTGCTCTTGCAGAGGACCCGGGTTCTATCCCCAACACCCATATGGTGCCCGAGAACTGTCTTTAACTTCAGTTCCAGGGGAATCTGACGCCCTCTTCTGACCTCCTCGGCATTGCATGACACAGGTGTACAAACCTACATACAGACAGTACATTCATACACATACAAAAATAAATAAAAATTTTAAAATATATATGTATTCATTTTAAGAAGCTTCTATATTAGTAGTTTTTCATATGATTTATCTCAAAAAGAAGACTTTATAGTGCTATTAACCTTTGCCATGCTCCTACCGCTGTCTTGCCCTCCCATTCCCCATCCTGTTTAACTCTTCCTAGCCCATCAGTCCCCTTTCTCCATTTTTATCACTGGATACTGTATCCTGTCCCATAAACTTCCCCTACCCCGTGGTCTCTTATTAGTATCCTGAGTACTATGGACTTTCCAACCAAAACATACCTATCTTTAGAATCAAATCTAGCATCCATTTGTGAGAGAGAACATGGGATGTTTGAATTTCTGGCTCTGTGTTACTAACATATTATGATTCTAATTCCATCCATTTATCTGTGAATTTCATCATTTACTTTTTCTTTTTTTTTCAAAATAAGAAGCCATATATATTTTCAAATTTTAAAGACTAAATCCAATTTATAGAGGTTTCACTCAATTTTTCTTCAATTTTTATTGTGTTTAGGAATTCACATTTTCCTCCTTTAATTTTATATTACACTAAAATATGAATACATACTTTCCACTCATATACAGTAATTACAGAGTCTGAAAGTAAGTGGCGTGGGTAGATTCTAGAGCCTGTTAAGAGATTTACATTATAACAACATAGTTGCTTTCAGATAAACAGAAATATAACAATAATACTTCTATGGGGTCTTCATTATAGGACTATTCTGCAGGTTTGGTAGTATTTAGTGGTGACTTATTTTAGGTGTTTCTCAGGTTGCTTTTGTTGTGCTTTTGGCATGTGAATTCATTTTGCTGTTTGGACTCTGTTACAAAATTGAGGGTTTGTTAGATGAGTTGAAGACTGTCGTTATTTTCTTCAGATCAATATATTGTCTTCTTATTTTTTACAAGTATCTTGTTGGTCTAAGTTTCAGGTTTTTACTTTTATTTTCGTTCTAGGGGACCAGGTAGTTCTCATCTTTCTATTATGGAGCTTCTCCAGGAGCACAGGATACCTCACAATTGGTTCTGGTTGAACCTCACACCACTGTGAGGAAATCCTAACAGTTCCTCTAGGGTGGATATAAGCATCTGGATATGGGTAAGCATCTGGATTTGAGTCCAGGGCATGAAAGCTTAAACTGGAGCCAGAAGAGTGGCTGGATGTTTTCTCCAGTTAAAGAGATGGGAATCTGGAATATCGCTGGATCAGTGTATTTTTTTGGGTTTCTGGGTTTCTGTCTCATTTCCTGGATGCTGAGTCCCTCATGTGGGTGATCAGTGCACTGTCTCTCCTGTGGAGCCTAGTCCTCCATGTCTGGAGCTGTGGCATGGTTACTGTCTCTTACCTGACCTGCCATACCAGGAAATATTTTTAAACCTCTAAATGTATTCTTTGAGAATCCTATAAATCTATTTATGGTATTTTCATCATCTTTCTCAATCAGTTTCTCCCAGAAACCCCAACACAATTTTCTCTTAACTTCATGTCTTCTTTTAAAACACACTGAGGTACAAAGCTGTGTCTAATGTATTTGAGAAGTGTCAAAAGCAGTGGCAGCCAGAGTTGATGCATTTGCCAGTATTAATTGAAGATAGGCCAAACAGAAGTACTCTCTCTTTTTTTGTTTTTGTCTCTTTACTAAGATCTCAAGTTCTATGTCTGCAGAAAAGTTTTTCTAGTCTTACTGATTATTTATATCTGGTTGCAAGTTCCTTTTGGATGCTTAAGGCCACAGAGTCAGCCCAGATTAACCAAGGTTTTTGTTTTCTCAAGGTCAATTGAGGATCTGGTCCTCTGGGGTCTCTCAGAGTTTTTTTTGGGGGGGGGATGGGAGGAGCCCCTTGCTCCTTTCAGCTTTTCACTTACCAGTTCCATCCACTAGAGGACAAAATCAGGTCTTGATAGACCAGACTTCCTTTTCTGAAGCATGAGCAGACTTTCCTCTTTATAGATTGGTCTCTGGCTGAAGTCCCATTACTGGCTCTCCAAGACCTCCCTGAACAGGAAGACTGGTGACCCACATTTGCAGGACATTTCAAGAGATCCCCCACACATAATCCCCTAAGATTTAGTTGACCTCTGATTGCAAGGAACGAAGATATCCGTTTGGTCCCTCAGCCAAATTGGTATGGGTGTTAAGTATGGTAGTTAAGCACCAAGAAAGGATAAGTTGCACCAGCCTATTACATCACACCTATATTAAAATTGTATCCTTTGGAAACAAACTGTATGTTATTTCCATTTCATATTTCTTGATTTGCATACTTCCATTTTAATCCCATATTGCTTTAAAAGATCCACACATACCTTCTATCATGTACCAAAGAAAACCCAAGGACTGAAAATAACGGTTAGGTAAGCTCTGGAACCTGTTTAGGAATTCACAATGCAAGAGCACAGTCATCTTTAGATAATGAGGAATATAACATTAACGTTTCTCAGTTTGTTTTACTTGGTAGTCACATCCACAGATGAGGAATACCATTCATCTTTTGTTTTCTGGGATTGTGTTACTTCAATTAGCATAAAATCTTCTAGTTCCATCCATTTACCTGCAGATTTCATGATGTAATATTTCTTTACCGTTGAATAGAACTCCATTGTGTAGATGTACCACATTTTCTCTATCCACTCGTCAGTTGAGGGGCACCCGGGTTGGTTCCAGCTCCTTATTATTGTGAAGAGAGCTGCAATAAACATGGTTGTACATGTATCTCTGTGGTAGGAAGAGTCTGATGGATATATTCCCAGAAGAGGTATGGCTGGGTCAGGAGGTAGGCTCATTTTGAGTTCTTTAAGCGTTCTCCATACTGCTTTCCATAGTGGTTGTACAAGTTTGCATTACCAGCAGCAGTGGATGAGTGTTCCCCTTTCTCCATACCCTCTCCAGCATTTAGTATCATTGTTTTCTTGATCCTTGCCAGCCTTATGGGGGTGAGATGATAAACTGGTTTTAATTTACATTTCCTTAAATATTAGTGATGTTGAACACTTTTTAAGAAGTGTTCAACATCTCTATTTCCTCACTCATGAAGTCTCTATTCAGCTCTTTTCTCCAACTTTTGACTGAGCCATTTTCTTTCTTCTTGTTTTTTGAGTAGTTTATATATTCTGGAAGTTAATGCTCTGTCAGATGAATCATCAGTGATGTGATCCCCCACTCTGTGGGTTTTCTCTTCACTTCCCTGATTGTTTCTTCTAATATGGACTGAAGATTCATGTCTCTCCAAGAATCCTCCAAACCTTCAATGCCAGATGGGGACTACAGAGATACCCAGATTGTGGACTAAACAACTAAGGGTGTCAGGCTTGTCAGAATATAGACTGCCATTGTTGGACTACCTGGGCTCTATCATGGAGGCCATTTGCAGGGGGACTGAGACAAGATACATGCATACTGGACTTCATTTAGGGGACCATGGGAGGGAAAGACCCCCATGTGGAGCAAAAGTTCAGGATTGATAGTTGTTTTGGATTGCCAAGGAGAAACTTTCGAGCACTTCATTAAGGAAAACATGACATCTTTAAAGGAAGAAAAAAAAAAAAAAAAAAAAAAAAAAAAAAAAAAAAAAAAAAAAAATATATATATATAATATAGAGAGAGAAGAGGAGGGAGGGGGGGAGAGAGAGAGAGAGAGAGAACAACAACAAAAGAACTAGAGAAAACACTTCTGGAAAGACTGAGAAAAAGATACAGGACATGTATGGCCGAGTGCAGGGACTTAGGTGGTATGGGGATCATGGAAAGGGAAGTGATTCTAGATTCGATTGAGAAATGATGTATGACCTATGGAAAACGTTTATTAATAAATAAATAAATAATTATATTTAAAAAAAAGAAAAGAAAATCCTCTAATCCAGGTGATATATATCGAAGAAATACAAGATGGAGAGAACAACAATGACAACAAAAGAAACGGAAAAAAAACCAGACTGTAACATTGAAGTTTTCCCAAAAATAGTAAGCCTCTGCTTTGAACAAATAATACTCTGGAAAGACTCAGAAAAAGATTCTAGACATGTGTGACAGAATGCATAAACTCATGTGGGGCGGGGAGCATGGAAACAGACATGAATCTAAGTTGGATTGAGAAATTATGCATGATATATGGAAAAGTTTAATAACAATAAAAATATATTTCAAAAAACACACACACCGAGTTGACTGAATGTTGTCAGTATGCACATAGGGGTAATGTCATGCACTGAACTGATACAGAGGGAAATGTGTTGGGAGCTGTGAAGTGCCGCGCCTCAAAGATGGCACCGGTTTCTGCCTCCCACCCCCACGGGGGTGAGCGCTCCATGCAGTAAACATGTCCTTATTTGGTTTGGCCTTGCCGAAGCCCTCTGTTCCACATAGAGATATCCTATCCTTGAGACCCACGTGGTGGAAGTCAATTGGTTGTGACATGCCTTATAGGTGGTGAACCAGGAAGGGACGGGGAGAGAGCAGATGTAAGGTTACCTGAATAAACTGCTTGAGGAAGATCGCTCTCGTGTCATGTCTTCTTTCACTGGATGAACGGGGACGTGACAAGTGGTGGCCCAGTACAGGGATCCTCGCTTCTGATCAGAACCTCAAGCAGTCGGGGCGGCGCCGGAAAGTCCCCAGGTAAGGAGGGACGATAAAGGTCGCGGTGAGCGACAAGTCAAAGACCGCGGTAAAGCGGCAAGGATAAATTCGCTGTTTGGC
>VZQC01002209.1:640185-713796 GCA_009823505.1 Rhizomys pruinosus
GAACATGGCTTTACTAGCACAGGCTTTTGCTGCCATTGAAGATGGACATTCCCCACAAGCTTGGCTCTCAATTATGCAAAAATCTTAAAGGTCGTGTCGCCCCTGAATGTCTTCACGATCCTACTCAGAGACGGGCAACTTTCCTTCTACCTAAGACATGGAACCCTCAGGGCGATGGGGTATCCTATGACGGGTTTAATGGAGGAATGATCCCAAGACAGGGGGGATCGTTGAATTCAGCCATCTGCGGCCTCGAGACCATGCTCTATTAAAACAAAAAGGGGGAACTGCTGGGAGCTGCGAAGTGCTGTGCCTCAAAGATGGCGCCAGTTTCCGCCTCCCACCCCCATGGGGGTGAGCGCTCCATGCAATAAACATGTCCTTATTTGGTTTGGCCTTGCTGAAGCCCTCTGTTCCGCATAGAGATATCCTATCCTTGAGACCCACGTGGTGGAAGTCGATTGGTTGTGACATGCCTTATAGGTGGTGAACCAGGAAGGGACGGGGAGAGAGCAGATGTAAGGTTACCCGAATAAACTGCTTGAGGAAGATCACTCTCATGTCGTGTCTTCTTTCACTGGACGAACGGGGACGCAACAGAAATGTGGTCCCCACTTCAGCATTCTTAGTCTCATTCATAAAATACTTTAAGAATTTAAACAGACGATTTAGGACACTTTTATTTGAATCATCGGGGTAGGCAAGTTCTAAATCTCAACAACTGATCGGGGACATGGATGGGAGAAGGAACAAACCACAGGAAAAAAGCCATGCTTGTTTAGAGTCAGCATGGAGTTCAGAAACCTAGTAGGCTTACTGCTACATGATGGGGAGGAAAAAAGATTTTAAGAGAAAAAATAAAGAAATAAATGCTGGGGCAACTTAGATGATTACAGAAAACATATTTAGGAAAATGGTTGAAAGAACAAAAAGAGAGACTATGCTTTTCTGAAACTGTTAAAAAAGTGTGATAGCCTATGGAAAGCTACATATCTATGGACTGATGAAGAAGCACTTCACTAGGGGGCAGGAAAATTGATCATTTATTTTTTATAAATCTTTTATTGAAGGTTTGTGCATTTCATACATCACTTCTCAGTTCAATCTAGACTCATTTTCTCCTCCATTCCCCTGCCCCTCCTAAGACCATGCAGTCTGCCATACATGTCCTGTTTCCCCTTATGAGACCATACTGTTTTATTATGAAATCCGTATTGTTTCAACATATGCATTTATATATGTCACGCATGTACTAAAATCATGTCATCTAAAAATAAACTGTATGTTATTTCGAAATAATATTTCTGGATTCACATTTTCCTTTTAATTTTACATTGTTCTAAAATATGCGAACATACCCTCCACCCTTGTACCAAAATTATAAAGTCTGAAAATAAGTAGTAAGTTAAATCTAGAACCCGTTAAGGGATTCAAATTCTAAGAGCACTATTGGTTTTAGATAAAGAGGAATATAACATTAATGTTACTCAGTTTGCCTTACTTGATGCTAGCATCCACAAATAAGGGATATCATTTGTCATTTGCTTTTCTGGGACTGTGTTACCTCACTTAGCATAATATATTCTAGTTCCATCCATTTATGTACAATGTTCATGATGTCATTCTTCTTTACCACTACATAGAACTCCATTGTGTAGATTCGTCACATTTTCGTTACCCAATGCTCTGCTAAGGGGAGCTTGGATTAGTTCCAGATCTTTGCTATTGTGAAGAGAGCTGCAATAAATATGGCTGTGCATGTATCTCTGTGATAGGATGAGTCTTGTGGGTATATACACAGGAGTGGTATCACTGGGTGAAGTGGTATGCTCATTTTGATCATTTCTATTTTTAAAAACCTTTATTTTATTTTATTTACTTTTGTATGTGTATGAATGTACTGTCTGCACGTAGGTTTGTGCACTCATGTCGTGCAATGCTGCAGAGGTCAGAAGAGGGTCTCGGATTCCCCTAGAACTGGAGTTCTCCTGGAACTGGAGTTACAGACGGTTCTCAGCCACCATGTAGGTGCTGGGGATCGAAACTGGGTCCTCTGAAAGAGCAGTCATTGCTCTTAACAGCTAGGCTATCTCTCCAGCCCCTATTTTGATTATTTCTTTTTTGCAAGATTTAAGGTGAAAACGCCTCCTAGGTGCTCCTGTCACCACGTAATTGATCTGGCAAAAATGGAAAATTAAGGCTCCATCCAGGCCAGAGATTCTTATTTTTTTTTTTTTGATGATTTTTACCTTAAGAGATTTTTTGGTTTGTTTGTTTTGGCTGAGGAATCCAAAGCACAGGGAAGCTGCTGGGACCCTCACATCTGAATTGATACTTCTCTCTTCAGCCATCAGTGAACAATAGCTCCTCGGCTAGGTGAAAGGACTTGTGTGCCTCTTTTCCAACCATGCTGGATTCTTGACTTTCTTGATTGCGATGATTTAGCCAGGCAACCTCAACTGTTTCTGGTTCACACAGCTAAAGGAATTTGCTACCATTTAATTGGTTTTCCAGAAAATAAAAAGTTCATTAATCTGAAAGAAATTATTCCAATTAATAGCATAAAACTAGCATCTATCACATTGCTATACCCACTGTGTATTACACATTTCACATAAGCACAGGGTAATGCAAAACACATAAATAAGAGTTGCATAAAACAGTACTGAAAATTTTTAAAAAATACCATACCATAACACAGGCACAAAAGAATACAGAAATGGATAAATAAAAAATGCATGCAAAAAACAACAGCAGTAGTAAACATGGCCTAAACTGATAATATTAAGCATTGCCATCAGCAAAAATTAGCAATATAATTGGAAATAATTCTATTCTCTAAGTAAATAACAAGGCTAGAT
This sequence comes from Rhizomys pruinosus, assembly GCA_009823505.1. Taxonomy (NCBI): domain Eukaryota; kingdom Metazoa; phylum Chordata; class Mammalia; order Rodentia; family Spalacidae; genus Rhizomys; species Rhizomys pruinosus. The sequence continues at coordinate 643,047 of VZQC01002209.1, forward strand.
AGATAAAGTTTAAAACAAAACAAAATTCAATGCCAAACTGATAAAAATTTGTGTAGTACATATTTTTTTGCAGGGGTCAAACCTTTTGCATGTTATGAAAATATTATATCTTGAACTGCATGTTTATTTATCATCACTTTAAGGATGCATTTACACTGAAACTGCAAAATACATGTAGTCCCACTTATTTCACACACACACACATAAAATCAATTTAAGAGAAAAATGGTAACCATGGTTATCAAAGAATGATACCAGGGAAATCAGGATCCTCCCTTGTGGTTCTTAGACATGTTAATAAAAAAATATCAAGAAGTCTCAATAATAAGTTTGAGAATAGTTTTATTAGAGATTAAAATAAAAGCTCCATAGATTAGGCAACATGTAAATTTCAGCAGCAGCTGGAAGGTGGAAAATGCAAAAGAGAAGGGAACAAGAAAATATAAAGCCTGGGTTAAGCTGACCTGCAGGGAGCCAAATGGGGTAGGCAGCCACATGACAAGAAGCTGGCTACAGAAAAAAAGTATGAAAGCCAAAATAAATAAATAAATAAATAAATAAATAAATAAATAAATAAACATACTTTGGTTCTGGGAGGCATTAAAAAAGACAGTAAAAGAAAAGGGAAAATTTCTACCTGTCTTGAAACATTCAGGAGTCAGAAAACTGAGCAGAACCAATGACCATCATCACAACCTCATGGGATTTTGTTGGAATTGTGCCATGGGGTCAAAACTCTAGAAACAAAAGTAACAAATCTCATTAAAAGGATAATTATTTTATTTCTCTGTACTGTGGCTTAAAGTGATCTCATCTTCCTGGTGGTAGTCCTGTTTTCATGATACATGAACTCTTGGGCAGGAGCTAGATCTCCACTGGGAGATACATTCTGTTATTTACAATAATATTTTCCTCCAGAAAATGTAAAACTATTATCATTTAAGAAATGGATTTTCTTCCATCTTGAGCAACAACTATAGTCTGGAGTTCTAGTTCCAACCCTAACATATAAACTTTAGTAATAGGTTTTTATTTAAAGATAAGAAACCATATCTTACTAGGAAAGAGAGAGAGAGAGAGAGAGAGAGAGAGAGAGAGAGAGAGAGAGAGAGAGAAGAAAATACAGAAATACAGCCACACTCAAACAGAGACAGAGAAAGAGGAGCGAGGAAGTGAGGAAAGAAGGAAGGAAGGAAGGAAAGAAGGAAGGAAAGAAGGAAGGAAGGAAAGAAGGAAGGAAAGAAGAAAGAAAATCAATATTCATATATCATCAATAACTAATTTGGCATTTTGATACAAAAGACATAGGGTGCAATTATGTTTTACCTTCACATGTTAATTCAAAATACCACTCAGAACTAAAAGAAGAACTGATCAATGCTGCTAACAGAAAAGGGAAGAAAAAATATATATAAAATACACCACATAAGCTTTTGTAGACAGAGTTTTCCTAAATCCCTGTGTCCCGCATCATCCATTTAAACCAAATCCTTAGGAAAAGTCTGCTCAATATTTAGTCATCTAGAAATAATATTTATTTGGAGGACATCTTAATTAAAAATGTCACTGTTTCACCCTGTTTATTTCTGACTTAGTAGATCTTTGAATGAAGCCAAGAATATGATTAAGAAGCTCCCTGCTGATTCTCTGGAACTTTGATAACATTCTTATTTCTGTTACTTGAGCTAGAAGCTAATCAGTTCTTCTCTTAAGTGTTCATGTTTGATCCTCCCATTGTAACTTTCCAATAATAGGATCCACTACTTTCAGATGGTACCATGAAAATTATTAGTTTTTCTTGTTTTTTTTTTTTTTTCCTCACAATATGTTTTCCCAAAGAAGTGCAGAGATATTTCAGTCAGTGACTCATTTTTTGTATCTCTTGATATTTGCAAGTTGAAAGATTTGTCTTGGGGATTCTGGGAACTTGTTATAACTTTCCAGAATTCTGGGAACAGAATTCCCCAAAGGTCTCATTAAACATATTCAGATGGCAAAATTCTAGTCCTTAAAGGAATAGGATGGTTATTGTTATTAACCTCATCTACCAAAAGATAACTGTGGTTAAGGGAAAATTCTTTTGCTCTCATTAGCTTTCTTTATGGTATGTTCAGCCATCTAAACTAAAAAGATCTTTGCCCTAGTGAGTTGAAAGAAATATTCATTTGTCTTCCTTAACACAAATTTCCCATGGCTCGTTAAGGTGTCTGATTAAGTGTTGCCTTCAGTTAAATGAATCTAATTTCAAATGTAAGAGATTTGCTGAGACCCGCGTTAATGCTTTCACTGTAAGTACTCTGCTAAATCATTGAAACACATGAGAAATTTTCTATCAAAAGCTACAACTAAATTCATAGTGATATTGGTACTGAATTATCAAGTGTTTTGAATAATGGCAAAGCTTATAATAAATTTCTGTGTGCATAAGTACTTATAGACAACCTTTGCAATATAATTGTGGTGGAAATAGAAAGATCTCATGTGAGTTAAGGTGCAGAGACTGTGAGCAATATGAACATCAAATTCAGTGTACTGGAAAGTAGATTAAAGTTTTCCCCCAATTCAAGGCAATCTCCAAAAGGAAGTATGAATTTGAGAGTGGGCTTCATTTTAATGAATTTATTTCAGTCAGAGCTACCTTTAACAACATTTAGCAACAGTTTGTGTACACATTAGAATTTATGTAAATAAAGATGCTATTTGTACAGCATAATTTTTGTGATAAGCAAGAAGAGATGAAATCAGAATAAAATATATTTCCAAGAATAAATTAGTAATAACGTTATTATACAAAGAGTTTTAAACTGAAGTGATAATTAATGTTGCTCTTACAGGGCATAGACTCCAATGAGAATACTGGATTTTTTCATTAAGAGGAAAGGGAAGTAATGAAGATTATGGTGGATATATAAATGAAAACAGGACTATGGGTAAAATTATCACAGAAATATTTATCTATATCTCAATTTCCTGAACAGAGACATTAATTTCCCTATTTAAATGCCATTGATTCTCAATGTTCCAAAGAGTGCATCCCCAACTTCCCAACATGAGACCATCTGAAGCTTCTGCTGCTACTCCAGGGCTATATGCCCCTTCATTTTAGCATGTGTCCAGAGATTTTGATAATGCCCAAGAGCACCTGAATCAAGCCTCTGCCCAACAATCATCCCAAATTGTGCTGTGCCTGCTGGCTAGTAGTGGTCAAGACCTTACAAGGAAGCCTGAAAATATCTAATTGATACTTCAATTGGGTCTTTGTGGAGCTCCTGACAAGTTATATTAGAATCATTTTGTCACTCCAATAAAAACACAGAGGTGAAACCTGAAGCCTAGACCAACTAGTCTTTCATACCTAGCAAGAAACTACCAAGTCACATCAAGAATACAAACAAAGTCAATATTCAACTCAACAAGGAATATTTGATTGTCATACTAGAATCACAAATCACCAAGTCACATCAAGAATACAAATTCAACCTTCAATTCAACAAGTAAAATGTGATTTTTATACTAGAATCACAAACAATGGAAGAAATTCACATATGAAAATCACAACGAAAAATTAATAATATGAAAACCCCAATGATATGTCTCCACTAAACAGGCCAATCCTGTAGAAGATTTTTAAAATGAGGAAGCCCTGGACATAGCACAGCACTCAGAATTTAAAAGAATAATCATAAGCATGATCAAATAATTCAATGAATTTATAGAACACATGAAATGACAAATCAAAGAACTAAAATAATATAGGTATAAACTTTGATTTAATTCATGGAATAGATAAAAGTCCTGAAGAAAACTCAGGCTGAAATGAAGAAAAAGTGAAGTACTCAAGAAGAGAACTGTAAATGATTGGAGAAAGCATTAGGAATAGAATAAATAAAATAGAAACTGAATAACAGGCCTGGACAATAAAGATGAAGAAGTGGATCACTTAGGCAAATATTATGAAAAGTTTAAAAAACACACAGAAATGGAATATTTGGGAAAATTTAGACACTATGAAAATATCAAATTTATGCATCATAAGCATAGATGAAGGAGAAGAAGCTCAGGATTAATGTATTGTTCATATTTTCAAAAGGATTGTAGAAGAAAATTTCCCTGAAGTAAGAAAAGACATACCCATATAAATACAGGGCACTAGAGTGCAAAATAGACAGAACCAGAAAAGAAACTTCCACCCAAGACATAGTCATATCAATGGCTAATTAACTGGACTTATAACTCAATGGGAGTATACTCATGTGTGATTTTGTAAGCATACATATGGCTGGAGAGGTCACAGATCTTAGAGAAATTCTCAAGGATTTCACATTTCTAGACTAAAGAAACAGTAAGGTTCTCTCCAATTCCTATGTTCATTGGACAATGTGAACCTTGGCTTTCTGTTCCAGCTCCTGCCACCATGCCTTCCTGGCACAATGGACTCTTAATTCCCTGGAACTGTCAATTGTAAACTCAAGTAAATTCCTCCTTTAATAAGTTCCCTTGGTCATGGTGATTTTATCACAGCAACAGAAATGTGACTAATACAGTATTTGGTACCAGAGAATGGGCTGTTGGCTGTGAAGAACCTGACAATGTGGGCGTTTGGAGAAATGTGGAAGACTTTGAAACTTTGGGCTAGAAAATCTGTTGACTACTGTAAGCAGAGCTTAATGGGCCATTCTAGTAGAAGCCTGGAAGAAAACATTGCTCCAAAAAATGTAGTTCCAGAGGAAAATAAAGACTTAGGCAGCAACTTGGATATTTTGGCAAAGAGTCTGTCTGCAGTTTGCTCACAGCCCAAATGCTTGTCTGATGCTAGGTTGAAAAGCAATGGACTAATTTCTTTGGCAGTGGATATTTCAAGACAACCTAACATAGAAATGGTGGAAAGACTATTATTGGTGAATATTATACAGATCTACAGTGAAAAGGAGCAAATGGGGCAGAAATAAATGCAGAATGCACAGTTTGTAATGGAAAAGTGCACTAAGGAGATTAATGTTGGAGACAAGGCATGTGAAGGAGAGCCTCCCTTTGGAAAGGAGATTAAAGTGATTAAGGATAGGCCTAGATATTTACAAATAAGCAATGGAAAGAGTGAGATTAAAGTGATTAAGGAGAGGCCTCCAGATATACAAGTAAACAATGGGAAGAGTACCTTCAGGACAAGACCACACCAGGCTAAGCCTCCAACTTTTGAAAGGAAAATACTGATATGGGAGAGAAAAGTTGTGAAGTAGGACAAAGTACATCCAAAACTTGCAGCCAAACTCAGCAGTTTCGTTCATGTGGTGCAGGCTTTAGAGGCATGAAGGATGCAAGAGTAAAGGGGACATCAGTTCTTCCTCAGTTTCAGAGATACTGAGGCCAGGAAGAGTGCAGCAGGGGCATCCATGAATAAAGAAGGCTCTAATAGGCCATTGCATGAAGCTGTGAAGCCTGGTTGGCAGTGGAGCTCCCAAAAAGACATTTGAGATGCCAGAGCTGTGAGATATTTGCCAGGGAGAGCTGCATACAGGGAGTGGTACCAGATTGAGAAAGAAATGTATGTTGCCAGAAAAGCTGGAAGAGCTGAGCCATCTAAATCCTTTGGAAGTAAAATCCCAGAAGTCACACATGGAGCTACTGGAATTGGTGTTGGCTCTGCTGGTTTTTAATTTTTTTTTGTATGTGTATGAATGTACTGTCTGCATGTAGGTTTGTGCACCCGTGTCGTGCAATGCCGCGGAGGTCAGAAGAGGGTGTTGGATTCCCCTGGAACTGGAGTTCTCCTGGAACTGGAGTTACAGATGGTTCTCAGCCACCATGTGGGTGCTGGGGATCGAAGCTGGGTCCTCTGCAAGAGCGGTCGGCGCTCTTAACCGCTAGGCCATCTCTGGTTTTTTTGGCTCTGCTGGTTAAGTCTTGTTCTGGTCTGGCATTTCCTCTCTATGCCTCTATTCCCCCTTTTTGGAATGGGAATGTGTATTCGGTTTCACTGTATGTTGAGAGTATGTAATTTGTCTTTTGATTTTACAGGAGCTTACAGTTAAGAGATTGGCTTGGGTCTCAGAAGATACTTTGGACTGCACACTTTTGAGTAGAATTGCGACTGGTAAAGACTATGGGGACTTTTAAGGTTGAACTAAATGCATTTTGCATTTCTTTTCTTTTTAATTTTATTTATTTCTGTATATGTATGAATGTACTGTCTGCATACAAGTTTGTACACCAGTGTAGTGCAATGCCGCGGAGGTCAGAAGAGGGTGTAAGATTCCCCTGGAACTGGAGTTCTCCTGGAATTGGAGTTTCAGATGGTTCTCGACCACCATGTGGGTGCTAGGGATCAAACCCGGGTCCTCTGTAAGAGCAGTCGACGCTCTAAACCGCTAGGCCATCTCTCCAGCCCCATCATTGTGCATTTCTTACTAAGTGCAAAATAGTTTTCATTGTATTTAGAGGTAAATATCTTGAACACCACTCAAAAAGAAGCTTCTTTTACACCAGACGGAAACTATTATAGAGTACCTCAGCTGCTCACACACATTGTCTCTGAGTTGTCCAAGCCTAAGTGGCACATTTGCAAAACAACCTTCACACTTAAGTCTCTCCCAACATAGAACAATGGGCCAAGAGGCTGCTAATTAATCCCTCGTCTCTGATTAACGGCACACCCTCATAGAACGGGGGGAACTCAAAAAGTCATAAATGGCCAAACTGTGTATATTAGAATTTTGCAGAGTGAACTTTCATGTACAGGACTTGTATATTAAGCTTCACTTAATCGGGGCTCAGGGACCATTTTACAAGAGGGGACTGAAGCATAGAAATAGACAAGGATGTGATGCATGGCCATATGGGAATAGAATCCTACAAATTATTGAGACCCTACTCACATGAACCTACAGCAATTGTGTCAGGATGTGCAAGTTCCATGCAAGCTCAAACTGATAAATTCCCAGCATGGAACTAGGGAAATGACCCATTGTACACAGTGTTAAGTGAATAAATGTTGGCAATTGACTAGTGTTGGGTGAAGAAGAACTGGATAGTCTGAAGAAGAACTATGGATAGGCTGAATAGAGCTCAGTGGGTGAAGTTGTATTGAGGAATGGCCAGAGAGATTAATTTGGAACAATATGCCTTAACAAAAATAACAGAATGTGTGAATTGTGGTTGCAGGGGGTGGGGGAGAGGGTGTTGTGGGAGGGTGTCAATGGGAAGGAGATGTAAAGGTGATTAAGATAGATTGAGATATAATTATGATATAAACAAAAATTCAATTAACATTCTGTAAAAAATACAAAAAACAATATTCCAGTAAAGAAAATTATTAAGGTGGCAGTGGGGTCGGAGTTATCCTCCCAGCTGGGATTAAAGGTGCTGTCTTTGGCTTGATTGGCTTTTGTGGATGGAGTGGAGTTATCCTCCCAGCCAGTATTAAAGGTGGGGTTGTGTGACTCTTGAGATCTGAGATCTCCTGAGGCCAGCAGAAGGTACAGGGGCACAGGCTGAAGAACGCCCCCCACCTCCCGCCAACTGGGATCTGAAGGAGGCAAGCAAAGCAAGCCTTCAACACAGTGAAGAGGCATTTAGGACTCACATTGGAATATAGGCAAGGAGAATTCCCATATGCCAGGAACACGAAGAGATAGCACTGGAAAGGGGCAGGATAATCCACCAACAAGCTCTACCAATCCTATGGAAGACTCCTGCAGTGTGATCCCTCTGGGGATGCCCCAGGAGACAGATATCAGGAACACAATTGGGAAAAAATTTAAAGAACGACAAGATTATAAAGAACAAATCAAAGAACTAATAAAAGAGAATGAAGAACTCAAGAAGGACCTAGAGAGAGAGAACAACAAACTCTGGAAGGAAATAGAAATACTGAAAAGACCCCATGCTGAAAAAGATAAGGAAACCAACCAGTGAAACAAAGAGCTACAAGAAGAGATTGAGAAGCTCCAAAAAGAAGTAGAAATACTAAAGAAATCAGAAGAAGAAATGAAAAAGGAAATAAAACACTCATCCAATCAAGAGGAAAGGAGTGGAAAAAGCCTCAGAAGCAGAATGGAGGAAGCAGAACAAAGAATATCAGACCTGGAAGATAACAGAGAACAACTAAAAACCTCAAGGAAAGATTATGAAAAATTTAAAAATACACAGAAGTGGAACAACCAGGAACTGTGGGACACTATGAAGAGATCAAACCTGCGCATCATAAGAATACAGGAAGGAGAAGAATCCCAAGAGAATGGCATTGATGAGATCTTCAACAGAATAATAGATGAAAACTTCCCCAAACTGAAAAAGGACAAACCAATACAAATACAAGAAGCACATAGAACTCCAAACAGATAAGATCAGAAAAGAAACTCTCCACGCTACATCATAGTTAAAATGCTAGACACCCAAAAAAAAAGAAAAAAAAAAGAAAAAATCCTTAAACCACAAGAGAAAAACAAGTGACCTATAAGAGGAAACCTATCATAATTACAACTGTCTTCTCAACGCAAACAATGAAAGCAAGAAGAACCTAGAGCAAAGCATTCCCAGTGTTAAGGGACAATAGATGCCAACCCAGGTTTCTATACCCAGCAAAAATGTCAATTATAGTTGAAGGAGAGAGAAAAACCTTCCATGACATAAACAAACTGAAAGAATACATGTCCGGAGAACCAACCCTTCAGAGAATACTTGAAACAATTCAAAGGAAAGAAGAAAGGAACAACCAACCCCAGGCACCTAGAAAGAGAAATCAATAAAAGCATAACTGCAGAAGTAGAAACCGAAACCCAAACCACAAATGGATAATATGGCAAAAGGAAGCAACACAAACCTACCTTAAATATTAATGGACTAAATTCTCCAATCAAACGACATAGACTGGGAGATTGGATTAGGAAACAGAATCCATCGACATGCTGTCTACAAGAAACACATCTTAACTTCAAGGACAAGTACCACCTTAAAGTGAAAGTATGGAAAAAATATTCCAAGCAAATGGTACCAAAAAGAAAGCAGGTGTTGCCATTTTACTATCAGACAAAATAGACATCAAAGTAAAAGAAATCAGAAGAGACAAAAAAGGCCATTATATTTTTATCAAAGGAAAAATTCACCAATAAGATTTCACAATTATGAATATATATGCCCCAAACTCTGGTGCACCAAACTTTATAAAGAAAATTCTCCAGGACTACAAGTCACACACTAACCCCAGTACACTTATAGTAGGGGATTTCAATACCCCACTGAGTCCTTTGGATTAGTCAACAGGACAAAGAATAAACAAAGAGACATCTGAATTGAACGATATGATACATCAACTCGACCTCATAGACCTCTACTTAATATTCTACCCTAATACCAGAGAATGCACTTTCTACTCAGCACACCACGGAACATTCTTCAAAATCGAACACATACTGGGACACAGAAGAAACCTCCACAAATACAAAAAGGTTGAAATAATTTCATGCAATCTATCAGACCACAGTGCAATAAAGCTCAACATCAACACCAGGATAAGCCCTACTGCCTACAAGAACACATGGAGACTAAACAACACACTCTTTTCTTTTTATTGATGTTTTGTGTATTTCATACATCATTTTCCATTCAGTTCAGGCGTATTCCCCTTCCCTTCCCCCCACCCCACCCCTACCCATTCCAGATCATGCATTCTGCCGTAAGTTTTCTGCATCTTTCTCTGTTTTTTTGTTTTGTTTTGTTTTCATTTTTTAAACAATAAGTGATAATTTGTGAGTACAAGCATCCTTCATGTAAAGCCAATTTGCGAGCAGTTGTGCCCAAACCCACACAGCTCATGGGTCCCACCATCCAGCAAGGGGGGCTTGTATGTTCAATCAAGTTGATCAAATGAGTGTCCAGTCTATATTGTTGTAGTTTCACCATTCACCCCAATCACAGCACTTACATTCTACCGCGCCCCCTCTTCTGTAGATTGTTCCCTAGCCTTAGAAAAGGGGCACAGGTAGATGAGAAGCAAAACAGTCTACTTTCTCTGGAGCTGTTTTCTTGGTCTCTAGTAAATTCTGGCTGTTTTCTTTCATGGGCTGCCAGCTTGTCCAGGCATAACCTTTCAATCCTACTAATGAAGCACATGCAAGTAGATATATAGGTATTTAAACAGTACAATATATAGCCCTTCGATCCTACTAATGAAGCACATGCAATTACTAAACAACACACTCTTGAATAATGAATGGGTCAAGGAAGACATAAAGAAAGAAATAAAAGCATTCCTGGAACTGAATGACAATGACAATACAACACAACAAAACCTATGGGATACCTTAAAAGCAGTCCTAGGAGGGAAGTTTATAGCCCTGGGTGTCTACATTAGAAAAACAAAAAGAGCACAAGTGAATGATCTAACACTACAGCTAAAAGCACTTGAGAGGCAACAACAGATGAACCCTAAACGCAACAGACAGGAAGAAATAACAAAAATCAGAGCAGAAATCAATGAAATAGAAACAAAGAAAACAATACAAAAAATCAATGAAGCCAAAAGTTGGTTCTTTGAAAGAATAAACAAGATAGACAGACCTCTAGCCCAGTTAACCAAAAGAAAGAAGGAACAACTCCAAATCAATACAATCTGTGATGAAAAGGGAAATATCACAACGGACAAGGAAAAGATCAAGAAAATTATATGGGAATATTACAAGAACCTATATTCTACCAAGTTTGAAAATCTAGAAGAAATGGATGAATATCTGAAATCTTGGGAATCACCAAAGCTTGGCCAAGAGGAGACCAGCAGCTTAAACAGACCCATAACATATGAAGAAATAGAGGATGTAGTAAGAAGCCTCCCAACTAAAAAAAGCCCAGGCCCAGACGGTTTCACAGCAGAATTCTATAAAACATTTCAAAAAGACCTACAACCATTATTTCTGAAACTGTTTAGAAGTATACAATCAGAGGGAATTCTCCCAAATTCCTTCTATGAAGCCAACATCACTCTATTACCAAAACCAGGCAAAGACAGAACTAAAAAGGAGAATTATAGACCCATCTCCCTCATGAACACAGATGCCAAAATTCTAAACAGAATACTGGCAAATCGCATACAGACCCACATCAAGAAGATCATCCATCATGACCAAGTTGGATTCATACCAGAGATGCAGGGATGGTTCAACATACGAAAATCAATAAACATCATCAAACACATAAACGGAATCAAAGACAAAAACCACACCATCATCTCAATTGATGCTGAAAAAGCCTTTGACAAAATCCAGCATCCCTTCATGCTTAAAGTCCTAGAAGGAATTGGATTGGAGGGATCATTCCTCAATGTAATCAAAGCCATATACAGGAAACCCACAGCCAATATCATCCTAAATGGGGAAATGACAGAAACATTCCCTTTAAAGGTAGGAACTCGGCAAGGCTGCCCCCTATCACCACTCCTCTTCAATATAGTGCTTGAAACACTTGCTAGAGCAATAAGGCAAGAAAAGGATATTAAAGGAGTACTAATTGGAAAAGAGGAAGTCAAACTATCCCTATTTGCTGATGATATGATTGTTTACTTAAGGGATGCAAAAAACTCCACCAGAAAACTCCTAGAAACGATTAACAGCTTCAGCAAAGTGGCAGGATACAAAATTAACCTTAGAAAATCAATGGCCTTTCTTTACACCAAGAACAAGCAACTGGAGAAAGAATTCAAAGAGACCTTCCCACTCACAATAGCCTCAAAAACAATAAGATACCTAGGAACAAACCTAACCAAAGACACCAAAGACCTCTACAACAAAAATTTTAAACCCTTAAAGAAAGAAATTGAAGAAGACCTCAGAAGATGGAAAAACCTCCCATGCTCATGGATTGGGAAAATTAACATTGTAAAAATGTCCATTTTACCAAAACTCTTGTATAGATTTAATGCAATCCCAATCAAAATCCCCAAGAGTTTCTTCACAGGCTTGGAAACAAAAGTTCTTAAATTCATTTGGAGAAACAAAAGACCCCGAATAGCCAAATCAATCCTGAGTGAAAAGAGCTACACAGGAGGGATCTCTATACCAGATTTTAAACTATACTACAGGGCTATAGTCATAAAAACAGCCTGGTACTGGCACAAAAACAGACCTGTTGACCAATGGAACAAAACCGAAGATCCAAATCTGAGCACATACAATTTCAGCCATCTCATATTTGACAAGGGGGCCAAGAAACCACAATGGAGAAAAGACAGCATCTTCAGCAAGTGGTGTTGGCAAAACTGGATCACCACTTGTAGAAGAATGAAATTAAACCCCTACCTCTCACCCTGTACAAAAGTCAACTCCAGATGGATTAAAGACCTCAACGTGAAACCCCAAACTCTGAAGGTGATAGAAGAAAAAGTTGGCAGCAGACTACAAGACATAGGCGTAGGAAAAGACTTCCTAAATCAGACAGCAGCTGCACAAGAATTAAGGTCGACAATTGACAAATGGGACCTCATCAAACTCAAAAGCTTCTGTACATCAAAAGAAACAATCAAGGAAGTGAAGAGAAATCCCACAGAGTGGGAGGAAACCTTCACTGCAGATACATCTGACAAAGCATTGATTTCCAGAATATATAAACTACTCAAAAAACAAAGAAAAAAGAAAACAAATGACCCGCTCAATAGATGGAGCAAAGAACTGAACAGAGACTTCACAAGCGAGGAATTAGAGATGTCTGAGAAACACCTCAAGAACTGCTCAACATCACTAATCATTAAGGAAATGCAAATGAAAACCACTTTAAGATATCATCTTACTCCAATAAGACTGGCTAGGATCAAGAAAACAAATGATACCAAGTGCTGGAGAGGTTGTGGGGAAAGGGGAACACTCATCCACTGCTGGTGGGAATGTAAACTCGTACAGCCACTATGGAAAGCAGTGTGGAGAACCCTTGGAAGACTTGGAATGAACTTGCCACCCGACCCAGCCATACCACTCCTGGGCATGTACCCTCAAGACTTACGCCACCACAGAGATACATGCACGGCCATGTTTATTTCAGCTCTCTTCACAATAGCAAAGAGCTGGAACCAACCCAAATGCCCCTCAACTGATGAGTGGATAGAGAAAATGTGGTACATCTACACAATGGAGTTCTATGCAGCAGTAAAGAAAGACGACATCATGAGCTTTGCAGGAAAATGGCTGGAGCTAGAGGACATCATGCTGAGTGAAGTAACACAGTCCCAGAAAAACAAGCGATGAATGGTATCCCTCATCTGTAGATGCTAGTGCCAATTACCCAGTTGTAAGTATTTCCTGTGCATGACCCCTTGAGCTTTTGTCCAAAGAAATTGGGAGTGATACATATTGGAAACAACAACAAAAACAACAACAGAAAGGACTGCATCAAAGAACTGACTGAAACAGTGAACTTCTGCTAAAATTCCCCATGGAGAATATTGAGAAAAACTGAGAAAGAGATGAATAGCATGTTTGGCAGAATGCATGAGCTCTGGAGGGGCTGGGGGATGGAGGGGGGGACACAGGTCTAGATTTCCTAAAAAATGTATGTATAAATAAATAATAATAAAAAAAGAAAAAAAAGAAAATTATTAAATAAATTTATTTATTTTTAGAAATCTATGACCTACCAATATTAAACCAAGTTGAAGCAAAAAATTTAGTTTCGTACTTCCCATAATATAGTAGTAGTAATTATAATCTTCCCAATATAAAAAATACTTGGACCTAATGAATATAGCACAGAAGTCTATAAATTCAAAACAGTCTTAATATTAGTATTTCTTAAATTATATTGACAATTAGAAAATAATGGACCACTTCCAACTTCTTTTCATGAGTTCAGTATTGTCCTCATACACAAAGCAGACAAATACAATTAAAAATTATAGAACTATCTCTTTGATGAACATATGCACAATTCTCTATAAAATTCTTACAAAGTGAAGGCAAGAGCATATGACAGTAACCAAGATAACTTCAACCCAAAGATGCAAGGATATTTCAGCATACATAATCAGTAAATAATCTATCACATAAACAGACTCAAGGACAGAAACTACAAGATCATCTAATAAGATGCAGAAAAGCACTGTAAGAAATCCAACATTTCTTACTTAAAAATCTGGAGAATGGGGCTGGAGAGATGGCCTAGCGGTTAAGAGCACCGACCGCTCTTGCAGAGGACCCGGATTCGATCCCCAGCACCCACATGGCGGCCAAAACCGTCTGAAACTCCAATTCCAGGAGAACTCCAGTTCCAGGGGAATCCGAGACCCTCTTCTGACCTCCGCGGCATTGCACGACACGGGTGCACAGACCTGCGTGCAGACAGTACATTCATACACATACGGAAATAAATAAAATTAAATTAAAAAAAATCTGGAGAATGTAGGGATACAGGAGTACACATCTCAAATAATAAATATATACAAGTAGAGAGTCAACATTATGTGAAACATAGAAAAACATTTACAGTAAAATTAAGGATGTCTACTCTCTCAATTCATACTCAATATAGTGCTTCAAGTTTTAGATAGAGCAAGAAGTAAAATAAAATAGACAAATGGGATTCAAACTGGAAACAAAGAATTCAAAATATCCTTATTTCCAGATGACATAATTTCATATACAAAGAATCCTAAAGACACCAGCAGAAAACTTCTAGAGCTGATACATTCAGGAAAGTAGCAGGATATAAAATAGAAAAACAGAAATCATGAGCCTTCCTATATAGGTTCAAGCATATTGAGAAAGCTTGGTAACTGTATATTCCTACATCCCCATGATTTATCATGGTGAATGATTTTTTGATGTTCTTTCAAATGTGTTTTGCATGTATTTTAGTGAGGCTTTTTTATGCTATTCTCCTCAGGGAAATTTCCTATAATTACATTTTTTGTTGGACATTTACTTCATTTGGGTATCAGGTTATGCTGGCTTCAAAGAAAAGAATATTTGACTTGGTCCTTCCATTTCTATTTTAAAATATATTTTGAGAAGTATTTGTACTAATTCTTTGAATGTCTAGTAGGATTTATACTGGGCACTTATAATAATGACTATTCATTTAAATACATTTTTTCTCAAGTCCTTGAGAACTTCACAGCATATTTTGGTCATATTTTCTACCCCATCATCTCCTTACAGGTCCAATCTTATGCCCTCCAAACTTCATGGGCTTTTCTTTCTCCATTAAGTCCACTTTGTGATGGTGTAACTTTGTAGTGTAGACCTTTCCCTGGAGAATGGACAACCTTCCAGTGGCCTCAAGGAAACTGGCATTTCTTCCAGCAGCTTTCAGATAACAGTACCTCCCTCTGCTAATTGTGGGATTCTCAGCTCACATTCCCCCTCCATGATGGGATTTTCCCTGCCCTTATCCTGAACAGATATGTGCAACTGTCCAACTCCATGGAAAACACTGTAACCAGAGGTACTTGGGAGATTTAAATTATGGCTTTTATCTCATTGGATGTTATAGATTTGTTTAACTGATTTGCTTTTTAATTGGTTTACTGTGACCTTTCACTTGAATGTAGAAATTTGATAATTTTTTCAGAGACTCCCATTAATTAGAAGATATATTTAGAAATAGAGGCATATAATCCTCACATTCCATCAGTTATGCTTTTAGTATCTTACTTTTTATATAAAATTTGATTAATTCAACTATTTCATATATTCATTTTTATTATTATGACTGTCAAATTTGTGTATAATTTCAAAGATCTAATTCTTTGCTTCATTCATATCTGTATGTGTATTCTTGTATTCTTTCCTCTCTCTCTCTCTCTCTCTCTCTCTAAATATATATATATATTATATATATATAAATATAATATATATAAATAAGATGCCTGTGACAAATTTAAGAGCAGTCAGACCTATGGCTATGAGCATAAACCTATAGAAGGTAATTTTCCCAACATGACTCTCGTGCAATATAACAAGAGCACATTGCACTGTGGGGCCTCTGACTTCCCTGGTATAGACATTTGAGAAAGATTATAGTAAAAGGAGTGAAATTCTCCACTGTAAATAAGACCCCAATTCCATGCAAAAACAATTACCCCAAAACAGTAGTTCCACTATTGCACCAATGGACACATTCTGCCTGGCAATTTAATATTACAGCATCCAGGATTTAGCACTTGATATGAAAATTGGTGAATTTTCTCCCTTAACAGCCTACATATCAGCTTCCAGCAAGATGAAATACAGTGTGCAAGAAGTCATATTTATGGTTGCTTTTAGATTATCCTTTGTACTATAGCCAAAATTGTGGTGCCCAATGGTCACAGTATGAGAAAAAGAGACTTATTGCTCAAGCCTAAGTGGGACATTTATATTAACCCTTCTCCATCAAGGCTCAGGGAACATAGAATAAGAGGAGGTGGAAAGAAGTTAAGACCTATGGAATGCAGAGGAGTGCAGTGTTATGTCATCTCACAATGGCATGATTATGACAGTCACAACCTTATAGGAGTTGAAGTAACCTATATAAGACATATACAAAATCAACATAGTCAAAATCTGGCATAGTTTACTTGATGGGACTTAACCATATGAAAGAATGCATAAAATCCAGCAGGAAAGCTTTGAGAGGTCAATAGAGGGGTGGGGGTTTAAATATGTTTAAGATGTATTGCATGAAATTAATTAAAATTCAATACAAATATATATTGAACAAAAATATTTTGCATAGCGGGGAAGATGATCACCAAGTCTTACCTCTTACTGAGGAATTCTTTTCTGTGGATAGTTGGTAAGGGAGGGAAGTTTAATCCTTTTGAATATATATATTCACTGATATGTTTCCCATACTCCAGAGCACTGTACCACACTTATGGACCTATAGGCAATCCCAAATAGACTTATCAATCATAGAAATAAAAGAAATTAAGTTGGTAGTTTGGTGTGTAACAGGGGATATGATACGGCTGAACTGGGAGAGGGCAATGAAAGTATCTTTGACTATTTTTTCATTGTAAGAATGTACAAGTTTCTCAAAAATAAAAGACTAAAAATGATTGCTTGATTTCTTCTTCAATTTATCTCCTAAATTTATTTTATTTTTCATGGTGAGATGAGGTCTTTGAAATCATGATCTTACTGTATTTGGATTTCTCTACTACTTTATATGCAGCAGAATTTCTAGAATGAAATTTGATGAACAAACAAACAGCACATATATTACCTTTTCTCATAGGATTGATATATATTTAATGTATGTCTTTGATATATATCATAATTACCCCTTTATTAATGGAGTATGGTCTTATCTTTTCCACTGTTTTGAAAGTGTAATGACCCTGAAAGTTTACTTAAAATTTTGTTTATATTTTCGAATACAATATAAGCATAATTATATCATGCTTATTCATGCCCATAGATCCTCTTCTTTTTTTTTTTTAAATTTATTCTTGTATGTGTATTAATGTACTGTCTGCATGTAGGATTATGCACCCATGTCGTGCAACGTCGCGGGAGTCAGAAGAGGGTGTGGGTTCCCCTGGAACTGGAGTTAAAGATGGTACTCAGCCATCATGTGGGTGCTGGGGATCGAACCTGGGTCCTCTGCAAGAGCTAGGCCATCTCTCCAGCCCTCCATAGAACCTATTCATAGCCTCCATTACTGACTCCCATTTTCCCCTGTCTGGTCTTATCCTTCCTATATCACTCCAGTCAAGTTCTATATTTACTTTAAAGTCTTGATTCCTCAAAGGAAAGAAAAATTGTAGCATCTGCTTTTCTTTTCTTTTTTTTTTAATTTATTTTTTAAATTCTATTTTTTTTAATTTTATTTATTTTTGTATGTGTATGAATGTACTGTCTGCATGTAGTTTTGTGCACCCGTGTTATGCAATGCCGCGGAGGTCAGAAGAAGGTGTCGGATTCCCCTGGAACTGGAGTTCTCCTGGAATTGGAGTTACAGACGGTTCTTAGCCGCCATGTCGGTGCTGGGGATCGAACCCGGGTCCTCTGCAAGAGCAGTCAGTGCTCTTAACTGCTAGGCTATCTGTCCAGCCCCGCATCTGTTTTTCTTAACATGATATTCTCCAGTTCCATGCGTTTTACTCCAAATTGCCCAAATTAATTTAAACTTTTCCAGCATCACTGGATTTAACTGGATTCTGAACAATCTGTTGTTCCGCATTTTGCCTTCCTATTCACATGTTAATGGAAACCTAGGATGATTCCACAAGTTTGTGATTGTGCATAATGTTGCTGTATCATGAAAGATTTTTTTCCTCTATTCTTTAGATTTCTTCAGAAACATACTACTGAGTTGTGTAAATAGATACCATGAAAATTCTACTCAAATTTTATAAGGCACCTTCACACTGATTTCCATGTTTTTCATAATTATATAACCATTTGAATAAATTTTCCCCCCCACCCCCACCTTGGAGCTTCATCAGTATTACTTGTAGTTTGATTTCATGAAGGTAGCTGTGCTGCCTGGAGTGAAATGGAATTTCAATATAACTTTGTTTGCAGTGGATTTGATGGTGAAGTATATAGGGTATTTTTTTCATATTTTATTGTCAAATAATGAGACTAGTAAGGTCGCCAATTCTCTTTCAATAGTATTGGTTGCATAGTATTCAAATGCAGTCCATACACAAACGTGGCTTATCTCCAGGTTTGCCCAATGAGAGGACAAAGGAAAATGTTAAGATGTACTTTACATGACACTAGATAGGCTGAATAGATCCTAGTGGATGAATTTGTATGGAGGGATATTCAGGGAACACTAACTTTACTCAGTATTCCTTAACAAAAATGTTGTGATGCATGAAATCCACAAAAAATTCAATAAAAAATATGTGTTAGGAAAGGAAAGTCTCCCATTCCCCCACTTTGGACAATTCTCTTCCCCGTTACTTTTTGCTGATTCTTCCAAACTAGCCGGACTGTGAAATGAGGCCATAGCTAATAGGGAAAAAGCACAATACTCTTGGATTAGGAATAAATCCCAGCAATCTTAAAAAAAACCTAAAATTACAAATATAATTTCATCTCTTGTTATGAGTTAGGCATTGTATTGTATTCCTGAAATTTCAGAAATATGATAACTACAATGCTTTGAATTATTCTGTTTAATATTGTGTGAAGAGGAAAGTGTGTATGTGTGTGTGTGTGTGTGTGTGCATGTGTGTGAGTGTGTGTGTAAACTCCATGTATTGAAATGTGAAAAAAAAATCTTATCATAAGCTACCCCTTGTATGGACCTCTATATATACTTTTAATTATATTGTGTGAAAAATAGTCAGACAGATAAAAGAAGAGAAATACTCATTGTTTTACAAAAGCAGAAATATAAAGCAAGGAAAGAAGATGGAAATGGGAGAGAGAAGAAGGAAGAAAGGAAAAGTAATTAAGCAATGTTCCTGAATGATTCTAGGCAACTGTCATTAGGAATCTTTTTTTTTTTTTTTTGTCTTTTTGAGACAGGGTCTCCCTGTAGCCCCAGCTGTCCATCCTTTTTCAAAGACATATTCCAATTCCAATTTTATTGAATATGTTTAATATATTACTATTATTATTAATTTTAGAACTATAATTGGTTTTGACTACATGCATCTAAGTGCTTTCATGTTAAGCAATGTTCAGGGAGGCCAGAACTGAGCATTAGATACCAGAGAACTGGAGATGGGGATGGTTGTTAGATGCCACATATATTCTAGGAATTAAACCCAGGTCCTCTGCAAAAGCATCCAGTTTTAATCACTGAACCATCTCTCCACCACTGAAATTTAATATTTAAACAGTGCTCTTACAAAAGAAACACTGCAAAGCTAGACCTGTGAATTCACTGTCATTTTCCACAATATTATTCCTCATAATCTCAGCCTAATCCCTTTGAAATGAGAGGCATAAAAGAAAGCCAAAGAAAATTTTCTAGATTAAATAAAGTCATACATATAAAACAACAAGCACAGCTTGGATGTGTTAAAAATTTTTATTGACTGACTTGTGATTTTCTTACACTTATTTCTGGGAAAATAAAATAAGAACTTAAGCATCTTTTTGTATCTTAAAACATTTCCCTTTTATTTATTTATTTTTGTTTTTTATATTACATAATATTATTTTATTATACATATCATACTTTGCTCAGATTTTGCACCACAACTGGAGTCTATGTTAATGTTCTTTAATAGAAAATTTTCTAGCACTTCTGCATTCCACCAAGTTAAAATTTATTTCATTGTTTTCTTGTTGTTTCATATATCTGAGTGTTACACCTTTGATTAAGTACCCATGTGTGCAATGCCCACGGAGGCATAGAGACCAGAAATGGCATCAGATATCCCGGTATTATGGATTTTTGTCATCCACTATGTGTGTGCTGGGATCCAACCCTTGGTCCTTTACAAGAGCAGCTAGTGTTCTTAACCCAGAGACACTTTTATGTTTTTTATGAAGCAGACTGCTCATCAGTTTATTTTAGTGTCCAGTCGAACTAATTATGGTCCAAATCTTCCTAGGTCTCACAAACCTAGTATAGAAATAACAGGTTGAGCAGTATTCCTAACTGAGTTTCTCTTGTGGAGACTTCCTTTCCAGGTTTATGTCACAGCTTCTGCACTTCAAAGCTGAAAACATATCGATGGCAGAGGGCATGGTTGCAGCAGGTTTAAGGCCTTATTGTGCTCATCTTTATTTCATCTTAAAAAAACAAAGAATTACTTTATTTTTATGTGTTTGAGCTTTTTTGTTTTGGATTTGTTTTGTTTTGGGTTTTTGAGACAGAGTCTCACTATAGATGTAGGTACCCTGGAACTTGCTATGTAGACCAGGCTGGCCTTGATCTCACAGAGATCCACCTTCCTCTACCTCCTGAGAGCTGAGATTAAAGTCACACCCCTTAATGCCAAATTCTTACATTTCTTATGTGTGTAAATGCTTTGCCTGCATGTATATATTTGCTCTATGTTTATGCAATGCTTTAAAGGGCAGAAGGTGTATGATCCCACAGAACTATTGTTATGTGTGGCTGTTGGCTTCTGTTGTAGGTACTGGGAACTGAACTAGGGTCCTCTACAAGAGCAGCGGGGGCTCTTAACCACTGAGACCTCTCTGTAGTCCTTCAATTTCTTATTTCAGCTCCTTAAGGAAATTAAGAACAATGTATATAAAATTACAACCCTGTGATTTATGGAGTAGTTCATCAGTTTCTTCCCTTTTTTCTGTTTGATAGTTTTTATGTATTTATTGTTTATTTGAAAATAACATGCATATTATGATCATATTCAAACTCCCTCCGCATTTCCTTCCCTAAACTATTACCTCAGTGTTTCAGTAGCCTCTATTATTATTTAACACTTCTAAGTCCTATTGAGTCAACTTTGTGTTTCACAAATGTTCTTGCCTGGAGTCTATCCATTGCAGCCTGAACAACTTACCCAAGACTTCATTATTTTGAGACAAGATTTCCTGTAGCCACAGCTGTCCTGCAACTCACTATGCAGACCCAAACATGATCTCACAAAGATTTGCTTGTCTCTGCCTCCTGACTGCTGGGATTACCATCCCATTTTATAAGGAAAATTGACTCTCCCTAGTCCAGCAATTATCAGTCACTACTAGATCTTCAGCTTGGGCCAGAGCTTCTTGCTCAGATCCCCTGTCCATTCTAAGATTTTGGCTGACTCAGGCTTGCATAGGCGTTGTGCTCAATATCCCAGGTTCTATGGATTTACATGTAAAACAGCATGGTTGTGTCCAGACAACACAGATTCCATGAATTCATCCACCACCTACAATTCTTACAATATCTTTGCCACCTCTACAGCAATGATCTGTGACCCTTGGGATAAGGGTAAATGATAGGTGTTATTTTGTTAAATTAAACTAACCCCTAATGATTCACTATTGTAACCATAGATTAGTGCACCTCTAATCTCCCACAGATAAGCTTCTTCTTGCATCAGATTGTGATTAACACAGAGAACCCAAACCAGCTAACACAAAGAGAATAAGATATGGCAGAGTACTTATTCCTAAATGGGAACACCAGCATCTTAGAGATTTCTCATTTAAAACAATAATTTCTGTGAACTCATAAAACAGAATAATAAATGTATTAATTCTTTATTTAAAATCTGTGCATGTGAAATAAAAATATAAAAGGAATTTCTGAGGAATTATCTTTGGAAAAAGAAATACAAATTCTTGTAAGTCAAAGTCACAGGTGGATCACTAAAGGACAGTACAAAGGGTGAGAATAGTCATGATATGGAAATAACAGCAGATGGTTACAATTTCAATTTAATACTGCTGTTAGTGGCTCATCAAGGAAAATTTGGTACCTTCTTGAAGAGTCTTTACAGGACCCCCTTCACATCCTTGTTCCTCAGACTGTAGATGAAGGGGTTCAGCATTGGTGTGACCACAGTGTACATTACTGAAGAAACTGCAATATTCTGGGAAGAACTGGCCACTGCATAACTAAGGTAAACACCAAGTCCTGTTCCATAGAACAAGGTGACCACACATAGGTGAGAACCACAGGTGGAAAACGCTTTGTATTTGCTTGCTATAGAAGACATTCTCAATAAGGTGGAGAGAATTTGAGAATAAGAGTAGAGGATTCCAGTGACAGGAAACACAGCCACCACAACAGTCATGACATACATGAAGATGATATTGAGGAAGGTGTCAGCTGGCAACTTTCATAACTTGAGCTAATTCACAAAAGAAATGTGGGATCTCAGTGCCTATGGAGAATTTCAGTTTCATCATCAGTAGAATATGAATCGTGGAGCAACAGAATGCAGCCATCCATGATATCAGAACCAGGAGGCCACAGAAATGAGGGTTCATAAATACAGTGTAGTTGAGGGGATGACAGATGGCCACAAAACGATCAAAAGCCATCACAGTCAAGAGAAAATTATCCATTCCAGCAAAAATTACAAAAAAGTATACCTGAGAAAGGCATCCTTTGTAGGAGATACCTTTGCTTTGTGCCTGGATGTTCACCAGCATCACTGGGACTATAGTGGAGATGAAACAGACATCCACAAAGGACAGGTTACAGAGAAAGAAGTACATGGGGGTGTGGAGGTGAGATTCAGAGATGACAGCCAGGATGATGAGCAAGTTCCCAAGCACAGTGATCAGATACATGGACAGAAATAGTCCAAAGAGGATGGGTCGCAGTTCTGGATCCTCAGAGAGGCCCAGAAGCAGGAATTGTGATATTTCTGTGTGGTTTTCTCTTCCCATGTCACTGGGTTTCATCCTTGAGAAAAAAGTAAGTGTTCAAAAAGTCATCCAATTGCAATGCCACGAAATACTACTTCATACTGTGACATTTGTATGAATGTCCTCCATGTCCTTGGTCCTTTTCAATGGCCTGCAGTGTTTTTCATGAAGGGGATGGAACTCATCTTACATCTAAAGTTTATATTATATTAGATTTGGTTAAATTTCATAGTAATCTCTTCTGTTTACATTTATTCACTGGGGTAAATAATTTTTGTACTTAGAGATTTAAATAATTTATAATAATTTATACTTTAAAATATCAAAATATATTTATTTTATATTTTTCTTTGGTAACATGTACATTTCCTTATGAGTAATATCCTTGAAACATTGATAAAACTTGCATTTGCAACACAATTGACCTTTATTTTCCTGACCAATCCTTCCTATTGATGGATCTGTTAATAACAATGCCTTAACTTTCTTGATCATTCTAATTGTTACTATTACACTTTTTCTTAACTTAAAATTTCCTCAGACAGCAATATAACACAGCTTTATTATTGTTGTTATTAGTTATTTTTAAATTATTAATTCTTTCATTTATTTTTATGAATCTAGGGGTTTTGCTTGTATGTATGAAAGTATACCTGTATCATGCAATACATAAAGAGACCATGGTTCCTACCCTAAGATGCCCTAGAACTGGAGTTACATATGGTTGTTAGCCAACATGTATGTTCTGGGAGTAAAATCTGACTACTCTGTAGGAGTAGACACATAAGAGCAACTCAGAAGTTCATAACACCTGATTCTTCTCTACAGCCCTTTATTACTTATCTACATGGTATTTTAAATATATACATGTCTGAAAGTATAGAATATTGGATGGTTGTCCTACATGATTCTTGAGGCTGACATACTTGTAGTAAACTTTATAGTAGTAGTAGCAATAGCAGCAAAATATTTCTCGATGAATATACCATTTCGTTGTCCCTTTGAAAATTATATAAAACACATTAACACAAGTGTAACACCTTTCCAGTACTAACTATCCACCTCATATTAGGATTAAATATATCATTTAAATTATTTAATGCTGTAACCAATTGTTCTGAAGTGAGTTCTCATATATAGAGTGGACATTTAATAAAGGCACACATCTTGTCTTATTATCACAACAAATATATCTTGATCATTAGTCTCAAACTGCAACATTGTTCAGGGGTGGAATTTTGATTATTATAAGTAGAACAAACCTGGATGGTTCTTGCTACTGATACATAGCATAAATGAATTTCCCCTGGATCCTTCTTTCACAGAATGATTGACAGGTGAATTCTTCCAATATGTATGACCATAATGTGAATTATATAGATAAGAGGAAGAAATGTACCCCCTTTTTATTAAAATACAAATGTGTATGATTCTGTGCTCATATGGAAATGTTCTTAACTAAGTACATATTATGTTGAAAACAATTAGGATAATGGACGCAGTACATGTTTGATATATTTGTTTAAAATGTATCAATAAGGGGCTGGAGAGATGGCCTAGCGTTTGGGAGCACCGACCGCTCTTGCGGAGGGCCCAGGTTTGATCCCCAGCACCCACATGGCGGCTGAGAGCCGTCTGAAACTCCAATTCCAGGAGAACTCCAGTTCCTGGGGAATCCGACACCCTCTACTGGCCTCCGCTGCATTGCACAACACGGGTACAACAGACCAACATGCAGACAGTACATTCATGCACGTACAAAAATGAATAAAATTAAAAAAAAAATAAATGTATCAATAAGCCAGGTGTGGTGGCGCATGCCTTTAATCCTAGCACTTGGGAGGCAGAGGCAGGTGGATCTCTGTGAGTTCCAGGCCTGCCTGATCTACACAGTGAGCTCCAGGCCATCTGGGACTAAAGGTAAACCCTGGCTCAAAAAGACAAAAAAAGTATCAATAATACCTTCAGTAATGATAATCATCTTTAAATATTGAAAGACAAATATAAATCAGATTAAGTAAAATTATACAATGCATAAAATAATTTTCAACAATAATGAAGAAAACTGATGCTGATTGCATGACAAGTAATATAACTAAGTATTAGCCGATTAAGTATAATGAACCAATACTCAAAAGATAAATATTGCATGATTTCACTCATAATCTAGCTATAGTGATAGATAATCTATGTATAGATTATATATCTGTCTATGTCCATCTATCTGCCTACAGAAAGATGTAAAAAGAGCAAGAAAAGTAACAACTATTTGGCAAAAGGAAAAACCATAGATAAAAGTGGTAAATGAGGGGCTGGAGAGTTGGCCTAGTGGTTAAGAGCGCCGACCGCTCTTGCAGAGGACCCGAGTTCGATCCCCAGCACCCACATGGTGGCTGAGAACCTTCTGAAAGTCCAATTCCAGGAGAACTCCAGTTCCACGGGAATCCGAGACCCTCTTCTGACCTCCACAGCATTGCACGACACGGGTGCACAGACCTGCATGCAGACAGTACATTCATACACATACAGAAATAAATAAAATTTAAAAAATTAAAAAAAGGGTAAATGAGGCTAGACTTCAGTGTAATATGAAAAACAGTGTAATATGAAAAGAGGAAGCATAAAGGATTGTTAATCTTTAACAAAAGCAGGTGGTTGGAGAGAAGACTCAGTGGCTGAGACCACTGGATACTCTTGCAGAATACCAGATTCTGTTCCCTGCATACCAAGTCACACCTAACAAGTGTCATATTTCCAGTTCCAGGGGACCCCACTCCCTCCTCCTGCCCTCTGCAGGCATTGCATACCCATGGGAAATATTTATACATGTAGAATTAATAATTTTTATAATGTAATAAACAACAAACAGCAGACCTCGTATATTGTGAGCTGGGTTAGAAGAGATTCTAGGAGGAAAATACGATGAAGAATAGAGGACAGAGGAGAGGAAGCACAGTACATGTGATGCCCACAGCAGAACTTACTTCAATATTCCTGTTTTTCCAAGTGTTAAATTTATGTTAATTTACAGGGCTGAGTCTGTGATATTTTGTCTCATTATTTAACTTTCCACATATTTCATTGTTCCTATCATATGTAAATGTTAAGCAATTGCAAATATTGGACATATTTAATCTATTGGAGCAAAACTTAACTAACTATAAGATATAAGCATCTACACAATGGAGTTCTATGCAGCAGTAAAGAAAGATCACATCATAAACTTTGCAGGTAAATGGATGGAACTCGAAGCCATTATGCCAAGTTAAATAACACAGTCCCAGAAAAAAAAATTATTTCCCTCATTTGTGGATGCTTACACCAAATCCCCAGTTGAAAGGCAAGCTGAGCAACGTTATTGTTATGTTTCTTTTTTATCTGAAATCTTGTGCTGTTATAATGTGTCTCTTAATGGTCTCTAGAATTGATTTCCCACTTATTTTCAGACATTGTAATTACCTTAGATGGGTGGAAGATATGTATTCATATTTTAGATTAATATAATATTAAAGGGAAAAATGTGAATGTCAAAACATATTTTGGAATTAATATACAGTTTATTCTCAGAGGTTGTAATTTTCATACATATGTTATGTTTATGTAGGCATATTTTGGAGCAATACAAAAGGGAGGAAACAACAACACCATAAAGACTGGATCATAGAACTGACTGATGCAGTTAAATTCTGCCCCAAACAAGCCTCTGCAGACAAAAATTCTGGAAAGACTGAGAGAAAGACATAAGACATGTATAGAATAATGCATGAACTGGGGTGGGGAGGGTGGCAGGAAGAGGGGACTATGTCTAAATTGGACTGAAAGATGATATGTGAAATATACAAAACGTCAATAAATTATAAAAAAGATATAAGCAGTCTTTCATTCTACCATAACTCTAAATGTATATTAAAATATGAGTCTAAATTTATGCAAATTGAATCCATATGTATTTTAAAAGAATTATGTGATAATCAAGTAATAATAAAATTAGGACAGGATCCACATAATATAAGGATGATGGTTAAGTCACTATAAAACTGGGTCAATATGAGCCAAATATGGTGCCACTTTCCTTTAATCCTGGCACTTGAGAGGCAGAGGCAGTCAGATGGCTGTGAGTTCAAGGCCAACCTGGTCTACACAGTGAGTAACAAGACAGCTGGTGCTACAGGAGTTACCATTAAGAAAAGACAAAAAAAACTAGATTAATGCATATAAGTCAAAATTATGACAGTGAGTACTGAATTTGAAATAAATCAAAAGTTGTAGTTAGATCTCAAAAACATATTTGCCACTTGATAAAGAAACAAAGTTTAGATTCATACCAAAATATTATTTTCAAATGGAAGTGTAGCATCAAAACTGTGAAATGTTCATTTCTATTCTCAAGGACACAAATGCAGTCACTGAATTCAATCATAAAATATTTTTCTAAATGGTTGAATTATTAATACCTGAAATCATAAATTTTCACTAATTATGGTAAATTCTACTGTAGAAACTAAGATGAAGCACTATAACAGGAAAATATCTTGAAAGTAAAGTGTAAATTGTCATACTAGTAAAGAGGAATGGAGAAAGAGAGAGGGTCATCACACAATAGAACAAGCAATAAGGGAGTGAATATAGTCAAATGACATTGTACAGCATGGAATAATGTTTAATTACTTTTGCATTTTACAGTTACCATTTACTGGACATATTTTAAAACCAAATGAAATATTAAAACTATAGAAATGACAAGGACTATCAGCAAGTTCTATATGCCAATCAAATAGTGAATATTGCCTAATTTTGAATCAAAGTCAATGATATTCACAGTCACAGAAAATTTGATAAATGAATCTAATTTATAAAAATACATGGAGACAAAACTGGAGATTTTCAAGGAAATAAATTGAAATAAATTATAAATTCCAGTGTGACCTCAGAAAACAGAATGAGTTCTAATAGAGAACAGATTGGGTGAAAACTCGAATTCCTCTTTAGTTCTGGTACTTCCTAGTCAAAGACTAATTGAATAGGGGCATTTATCTACAGATAAAGCCAAGAACTCACTTTTCTCTTTTTATCCCTCTTCATTCACCAACCTTTACCAGGGCACTGAAAATCCCTGAGATGGTTAGCATTGAAGTGTTCTCTTTGATCATCAATCCCTAGGAAGGTTACTTGGGTTTTCATAGTAGAGAAGATCATCATGTTTCAGTTAAGGGTCAACAGGGACATTTTTAAAGTTTCTAGCGTCAATAGTTGAATTGTCAGATTTCCTAATTAAATAAATTTTTCTATTGTTTTGAGTATCCAAACAACTTTGTCCCTTGAGGAACAAAGAGCATTGCATAGCTAGAAAGTTTCAGCCAATTCATATGTAAGTAGGTATCAATAAGGAGAAATACACTGGTTTCTTCAAAGGAGAAATTGGATATGTTCATTTAATTTGGGATCATGGGCAGCAATGTTAATTTCTGTAAGAAATAAATCAGAGGGATGTATCTCTTTAACATCTTCCTTGAAAAATATTTGGAGATTGTATAGAAAATTATTTGTTCTAAATTTTACAAAGGAAAATTTTCCCATGTTTCTTTTTCTTTTCTGGAAAAAATTTATATTTAAATTTACTGCTTAACTATGTTTAATATCAACATTGAGGGTTAGAAATATTCCTTTAAAATAGCGAATTTGTCTAGCACATGTAAAACTGGGAATAGAATTTCCATAACAGAAAATTGGATATTACATACACAAATGCATAGACAAATGTATTGTGGAATAGCCAAATAGAGAAAAATTCACATATTCATTAAATCAATACATAACAATATTGTAGATAAAGTGTTATCATATACTCATAAGTTCTTAAGCGTACAATTAACTGGCTTTCATCATATTAACCACAAAGTATAAAAGATAACTTGGGATTAAATCTTTCTATTTATATTGCTTTATATTCTTATGTGTGGTGGTAGAGAGTGAATGAAGGTCCAGAATAGACTAAGCAATGACTGTAATGCACTACTACACCCAAGAGATACATATTCATTTCCATATTGGATAAATTAAGATACCCCTCAGAGAGGGCACACATTTCTTTCCTCCAACATACTTATCACCAAATTTTGTTTTTAAACACATCTGTTCTTAAAGGTAGAGCCATTATCTCATATTACTATAATTTGCATCCCGGATGTTTAAGGACAAGAGACATTTCATTTCACATCTTGTTATTTTTCTATCTTAATTTTAAAAGCTCTATTTGGGTCTTTTCTCCATTTTAAAATCATCATATAATTTAACTCTTCAGTGCTTTTACTTCCTGAAATATATTTTGTTTGTTAATCCCTTTTCTACGTGTATTCTGCAGGCAAATGTTTCCTTGTCTTCTCAGAATTTATACTTTTCTATTAATTATATTATTTCATTTTGATCACAGAAATCTATTTTGAGTTTTCAGTCTCTCTCTTTTGGGAAATGTAAAAAATCATCTACCATACAATGTTGTGGATTTTTTGTCATTCATTATAAAATTTGTTTTGGAAATTTATTTTACTTATTTGTATGAATGTTATGCTTGCATGTTTCTAAATGGACGTCTGCAGAGTCTAAGCCTTTCCTGTTCACTGCTTCCATAAGGACTGTGAATAAATCAGATGGCTCAAAGAGAATGATGGTGGACCATAAACAGATCATTGAGATGGTTACACCTACCTGTGACACTGTTCCCAACAGTGCTCTTTTGACTGAAATACTTTACAAATTAATGGGGTTATTTCATATTCTATTGGAATGTGAGCCTTGTTAATACACTTTTTATTATTCACTTAGGTATTGGATCAAAAAATGAATTTGCATTCATATGAAATTTTTAAGAGTGGACCTTAAGCAACCCCCAATTACCATCATAGACCCACTATTTGTCATGGGATGGTAGCCTAGGAATACCTTGTTTTGTCATCCTACCCTACAAAACATTTAATTATATGGCTGACACATTTCTAACCTCTGTTTATAGACAGAGACTGATAAAGAGAGAGAGGGAATGCTAGTGATTAGAGAAAGAGACAGTTCAAAGACTACTCTGAAGAAGAGAGAATTCCACAGAAATAGGTGGGCTGTGAATACCCTAATCCCGCATCAGGGGTGGTAACTCCCTGTGTTCACGGTAAATCCCTCCGAGATTTCCCTTGCGTGGAGGAAATCAGGGCTAAGAGAGACACCCCAATAAATACCTTT
The DNA here is from genome assembly GCA_009823505.1 of Rhizomys pruinosus. Classification (NCBI taxonomy): domain Eukaryota; kingdom Metazoa; phylum Chordata; class Mammalia; order Rodentia; family Spalacidae; genus Rhizomys; species Rhizomys pruinosus. Next base: position 673,478 of record VZQC01002209.1, read on the forward strand.
TTCCTCTTCCTCTGTCTAGTGGAAATCGAAGCCCAACGTTCTTGTGTGCCATTTGTCAGAGTTTATCATCGTCTGAGTGGTCTTTTATACATGCGTGGCCGACATCCACCTGCTGTTTGTTGTTCATTTCTCCTTGGCTTAACTCTTGCAAGGAGAGGGGAGGGCCTGCCAGGGATTTTACCCTAGGAAATAGAAAGATAAAGACATACATACAGACAGACAGACACACCCACACACACATACACACACACACACACACACACATAGACTCAGAAAAGGCCTGAGGGAATAGACTCAATTTTATTTTTGGAGCTCAGGGCTTATATACTAACCCAGGCATGGGCCAGGTTAGCATATAAGTTAGTATACACACAATTGGGGGCTGGGGCAGGTAACAGAGGAGGGAACCTCAGGCTAAAATCCGGATCAACATTCTTTCCTGAGAGATCAAAGGAGAGACAGCAGGGGTCAAGGCTGCCAAAACAATGGCTGACAAGGATGGAAATGGAGGAAACACATATGACACACAGTTCTCCTATACCTATATCTCATAGTTCACTGCAGATGTTTTCTTCTAACAGTTTAAGAGTTTCAGGTTTCACATTGAAGTCTTTGATCATTTGGAGGTGACATTTCTGCAAGGTGAAATATTAAGTTTTAGTTTAATTCCTCTATAAGTGGTAATCCAGTTTTGCCAGCACCATTTGCTGAATATGTTGTCCTCCATTTAGTGTTCTTGGTATCTTTCTGAAATAGCAGGTGGCTGAAATTGCATGTACTAAAGTATGGTCTTTAATTATGTCCTACTGATCTATGGGCCAATATTTGTGTCAGTACCATGCTGTTTTTATGCCTATATCTCTGTAATATAGTTTGAAATCTGGTATAGTAATCTCCCCTGCATTATTCTATTTTGCTCAGGGTTGCTTTGGTTATCTGGGGTCTTTTGTGCTTCCACATGAATTTTAGAATGTACTTTTTCTTTCCAATTCTCTGAAGAAAGTCATGGGAATTTTGATTGAAATTGCATTGAACATATATTACTTTGTATAGATTTGTCATTTTGAGTATTTTAATTCTTCCAATCTGTGAGCATGGGTGGTTCCTCCATTTTCTGCTGTCTTCCTCAAACTCTTCCATTAATGACATAACGTTTTCATTATAGAGACATTTAATGTCTTTTGTCATGTTTATTCAGAGATATTTTACTATTTTTTGAGGGTATTGTAAATGGGAGAGTTCCCATGTACTCATTCAATTGCTTCTTGTTGGCATACAGGAAGGCTACTCATTTTTGTAGATTAATTTTTTAACCTGCCACTTCACTGAAAGTGCTAATCCTTTCTAGGAGTTTTCTGGGGAAAATTTTGGCAGGTCTTAGGTATAGTATCATATCATCAACAAAAAGGGATTGTTCGACTTCTTTTCTAATTAGTACTCCTTTAATTTCCTTGTCTTCTCTTATTACTCTATCAAGAGCTACAAGCACTATATTAAAATAGGAGTGGAAATAGTGGACAGCCTGGCCTGTTTCCTCATTTTAAGGTCAATGCACCCCATTTGTCTCCATTTAAATTATGTTTGGTGGGGGTTTATAATTATTTTGAGGTATTTTTCCTCCAGTCTAGTTCCCTCTAGGACTTCTAACATAAAGCCATGTTGAATTTTACAAATGGCTTTTTCTTTTTTTAATTTTATTTATTTCTGTATGCGTATGAATGTACTGTCTGCATGCAGGTTTGTGCACCCCTGTCATGCAATGCTGTGGAGGTCAGAAGAGGGTCTTGGATTCCCCTGGAACTGGAGTTCTCCTGGAATTGGAGTTTCAGCCATGTGGGTGCTGGGGATCAAACCAGGGTCCTCTGTAAGAGCGGTCGGCACTTTTAACTGCTAGGCCATCTCTCCAGTCCACAAATAGTTTTTTCTATGTCAATTGAGATGACCCTGTGATTTTTTTTTCTTTGAGTGTATTTATATGGTTTATTTTTATTTATTTTATTTTTTTATTAATTTAATTTATTTTTGTATGTGTATGAATGTATTGTCTGCATGTAGGTTTGTGCACCCGTATCGTGCAATACCACGGAGGTCAGAAGAGGGTCTCAGATTCGCCCGGAACTGGGAGTTCTCATAGAATTGGAGTTACAGATGGTTCTTAGCCGCCATGTGGGTGCTGGGGATCAAATGCGGGTCCTCTTCAAGAGCAGTCGGTGATCTCAACCGCTAGGCTATCTCTCCAGCCCCCATTTATATGGTTTATAACAGTTATTTACTTAGGTTATTGAATCATCCCTGCTTCCCTGGAATAAATCTGACTTTATCATGGTGGATTAAATTTTTTATATGTGCCTATATGTCTATATATTCCTTATTTGGTTGTATCTTTACCTGGTTTTGGTATTAGAGTGATGCTGGCATCATAGAAGGAATTTAGGAATTCTCCCTGTTTCTTTTTGAATAATTAAAATAATATTTGTGGGGGATCATCTTTAAATGTCTAGAAAATTTCTGCCACAATTTGATCTTTGGCTGGACTTGTTTTTGTTTGGAGTTTTTGTATTACTGTTGATTTCCCCTTGGATTAGCTTTGGTAATGCCCATGATTTCAGATATTCACCCATTTATTTTAGGCTTCCAAATCTAATAAAGTATAGGTTTTTAAAGCTTTCCAGCACAATCTTCTGGATCTTTTTGTTATCTCTTGGGATGTTTCCCCTTTCATCACTAATTTTGTTGTTTTTGAGTTGCTCTTTCTTTCTTTCCTTTAACTGCGCTAAGGGTCTCTTTATCTTCTCTATCTTTTCAAAGAATCAGCTCTTGGTCTACTCTGATTTTTGTAATTTTTTTCTTATCTACTCAGTTTGGGTTTCATATGATTGTATCTTTCAAGTGTCTTAAGATCCAATGGTAAGGCATTTATTTGTTCTCTTTCTGATTTTGTAAGGTATAAATTACCCTCCTAATGCTGCTTATAAAATGTTCCAGAGGTTTTGTTGTGCCATATTTTCCTTTTCATTTAATCCCTGTTATACTTTTATTTCTGTCTTAATTTTTCAGTTCACCTATTCTTTATTGAGAAGTGTATTGTTAATCTCCAACAGTTCATGTAGTTAATAGGGCTTCTTCTGGCATTGAGATTAAGTTTTACTGCATTGTGGTCTTATATGAAGAGAGCAGGAGTTGAAACTCAAGTATCAGACAAAATATACTTCAAATTAAAAGTAATTCGAAGAGATAAAAAAGGTCACTTCATTCTTATCATAGGAAACAATTAAGAAAAGCAATATTGTAATCATGAATATATACATTGCAAACGATGGTGCCCCCAACTTCATAAACACAATACTACAGGATATTAAAACACAGATTAATTACAAAATATTTGTACTAAGAGAGTTAAATACTCCATGGTCTCCAATAGACAGTTCTATCAGAGAAAGATTAAACATAGAGCCATCATCATTAAATAATCCAATATATTAAATGGACCTAATAGACATCTGCCAAATATTCCAGGAAGCACCGATGAATAAACTTTCAGTTCATCTCCAACTAGAACTTTCTCCAAAACAGACCACATACTGGGGCACAAAATCTCCAATAAATACAAAAAATGAAATAATTACATGTATCCTACCAGACAACAATGCAATAAAAGTTAATATCAATCCAAGAAGAAGCCCTAATAACTACAAGCACTGATGGAGATTAAGCAATACACTCCTGGATAATGAATAGGTCAAACAAGAAATTAGGAAATAAATAATGGTATTGCTCTATTTAAACAACAAGGACAGTATCACACAATAAATCCTCTGGGACATGTTTTAATCAGTCCTGAGAGGGAAATTTATAGCTTAAAAATCAGAAAGAGCACAAATAAATAACTTACTATTGCAACTCAAAACACTTGGAAGACAACAACAAATGAAGCCCAAACACGTCATAAAAGGAGAAATAACAAAAATCAGAGTATATTAATGAAATAGAACAAAAAAATCAATAAAAAGAAACTATGAGTCAAATAATTGGTTCTATGGAAAGATAAGCAAGATAGAGAGACCCTTAGACAAGTTAACCGAAAGAAAGAGCACCTGAAAATCAATAAAATTAGAGAATAAAGGGGAAACATCCCAAGACATGACAAAAAGATCCAGAATATTGTACAGTAATACTTTAAAAATCTATAATCTTTTAAATTTGAACACCTAAAAGAAATGGATGAAGATCTGAAATCATGGAAATCACCTCGTCTAAACCAAGAAGAGATCAATAGATTAAACAGACCCATAACATGAAAGGAACTTGAAACAACAATACAAACCTCCAAAGTAATAAATGGCCAGGGCCAGATGTATTTATGACATAATTTTACCAGACATTTAAAGAAGATCTACAATTAATATTACTTAAATGTTTCAAAATGATATAAACAGAGGGAGAACTCACAAATTCTTTCTTTTACGCCTCCATCACTGTTATTGTAAAACTGGGTAATGAGAGAACCAAAACAGAAAACTGTAGACCCATGTCCTTAATGAATGTAGATGCAAAATTTCTCAACAAAAAGCAAAATACTTGCAAACCCTACACATGCACACACTGAAAAGCTCATTCACCATGACCAAGTCTCAGGTATTCCAGAGATGTAAGAATAGGTCAATATACATAACAATAAATGTCATAAGCCATACAAATGAACTTGAAGACAAGAATCTCATGGTTATCTCGAGAGATGCAGAAAAGTCCTTTGATAAAAATTCAATAAGTATTTAAGTTAAAAGCCTTAGATAAAAATACACTGAAGGGAAGAAACCTCAACAGAATTAAAGATAGACTCAAAAATCCCACCCACCAACATCATTCTAAATTCAGAAAAATTGGAAGCATTCCACTTGAAATCTGGAAACTGGCAAGGCTGTCCACTATCCCCACTCCTTTTTGAGATAATTCTTAAAACTTTTTCTATAGCAATAAGAAAAGAGGAAGAAATTAATGTTGTACTACTTGGAAAAGAAGAGTTCACATTATCCCTTTAGCAGATGATGTGATATTATACTTTTGACTTGCCAAAAATTATGAAAAACAATAATAAAATTCATATGGATCCAGAAAAGCCTCTGGATAGCCAAAGCAACACTGAACACATAGAGTATTGCATGCAGGATTACAATACCAGATTCCAAACTATATTACAGATGTATAGTTATAAAAATATGGTACTGGCACAAAAAATTGACCCTTAGATAAATAGAATGAAAAATGAAATTGTGTGATTCCATACAATTTCAGCTACGTAATATTTGACAAAGGATCCTAGAATACTCAATGCAGGAAAGAGAGCATCTTCAAAAATTGGTGCTGGAAAAACTGGATCACCACCTGTAGAAAAATTGAACTAAACATGTATATTTCACCTTGTACAAAAGTCAACTCCAAAGGTATCAAGACCTCAATGTGAAAACCTGATACTCTGAAACTGTTAGAAGAAAACATTGACAGCAACCTACAAGCCGTAGGTGAGGAATGGGCTTTCCAAATTGGACATGGTTTGCTCAGGCATTAAGGTCAATAACAAGTGGACCTCATTACACTAAACTATCTGTATTAGTCACTTTTCTGTTCCTGTCATTATGTCACCAAGACCAATGAACTTATAAAAGGAAGAGTTGAGCCTACAATTGATGGCTCCAGGGAATTAGAGTTCATTTTGGAGGGGAAGCATGGTGGCAGGAGCTGGAGCAGAAAGCCTAGGTTCACATCTTCAAGCAGGCATAGGAAGGAGAGAGAGAGAGACTGGAGACTGTCAAGGCTTGTCGAGCTCTCTAAACCTGCCCCCAGTAACATACTTCCTCCAGCATGGCCACATCTTCTAAGAACTCCCAAATGGGGACAAAATGTCTGAATACTTGAAGCTTTGGGGGACATTCTCATTGAAACCTCCACATTCCACTCCCTGGCCCCTTGGGTCATGAATATATAAAATGCAAAATGCATTTATTCCAACCTTTAATGTCCCAATAGTCTTTACCAGTCTCAATTCTATTCAGAAGTCTACAGTGTAAAGTCTCCTCTACAACCCAGGACAATCTCTAAACTGTAAGCTCCTGTAAATTCAAAAGACAAATTACATACTCCCAAAATACAGTGGAAGGGAATACACATTCCCATTCCAAAAAGGAGGAATAGACGCATAGTGAGGAAATAGTGGACAAAAACAGGACCAAAAACCAGCCAGGCAAACACCAAATCCATGGCTCCATGTTCAACTTCTGGGATAGCTCCATGTGGAACTTCTGGGACTTTACTTCCAAAGGCTTATTATGGCTCAGCTCTTACAGCTTTGCCTGTAGCATACATCTCTTTCTTAGCCCGGTACCACTCCTTGTGTGCAGTTCTCCTTTGCAAGTATCTCACAGCTCTGGTATCTGGAATGTCTCCTTGATGTCTCCACTGCCAACCAGTCTTCACATTCACAGCTTCATGCAATGGCCTATCAGGACCTTCTTTATCCAGGGATGCCCCTGCTGCACTGTGCCTGGCCTCAGCAGCTCTCTGAAGGAGAGACTGATGACCCCTTCACACTTGCTTCCGTCATACCTCTAAAGCCAGCACCATGTGAATGAAACTACTGTGTTTGGCTGCAAGATTGGGATGGACCCTGTCCTCCTTCAACCACATTCACAGCTTTTCTCTGCCCTCGACTTGTTGGAGTAGAAAACTGGTTCACTAATTTTCTTTCAAAAGTTGGAGGCTTACCCTGAAGACCATACACTTTATCTACCCATTGTTTACATGTAAATCTCTAGGCCTCTACTTAATCAATTTAATCTCACTGTTTCCATTGTTTACTTGTAAATATCTAGGCCTTTCTTTAATCACTTTAATATCCTTATCAGGGATCCTCTCCTTCACCATGCACCTTGGCTCCAGCATTAATCTTCCTAGGGCTCTTTTCCAATCCAAATCCTACATTCTACACTTCTTTCTGCCCCATTTGCCCTTTTTCATTGTAGATTTGTATAATATTCACCATTTTAGCCATGCCACCATTTCTACATTAGTCTGTCTTAAAATATCCCCTGTCAATGAAATTAGTCCATTACTTTTCAACTTAGCCTCAGGCACACATTTAGGCTGTGGGCAAACTCGAGCCAGACTCTTTGCCAAAATATCTCAGTTGCTGCTTAAGTTCTTAATTTCCTGTGGAACTACATTTTTCTCAGCACTGCTTTCTTAAAAGCTTCTACGAGAATGGCCTGTTAAGCTCTCCTTAGAGCAGTCAACAGTTTTTCTAACCCAAAGTTCCAAAGCTTTCCACATTTCTCCAAATATCCACATGGTCAGGTTCTTCACAGACAGTAGCCCACTCTCTAGTACCAATTACTGTATTAGTCACTTTTCTGTTGCTGTGATAAAACCACCATGACCAAGGGAATATATAAAAGGAAGAGTTTATTTGAGCTTACAATTCATGGCTCAAGGGTATTAAAATCCATCATGGCAGGGAGGCATGGTGGCCGGAGCTGTAGCAGAAAGCCAAGGTTCATATCTTCAAACAGGCACAGGAAAGAGAAAGAGAGAGAGAGAGAGAGAGAGAGAGAGAGAGAGAGAGAGAGAGAGAGACTGGAGTCTGTCTTGTTGATATCTCTAAGACCTCCCCCGGTGACATATTTCCTCCAGCATGGTCACACCTTCAATCATCTCATAAAACAGCATCACCAACTGGGGGCAAAAATGTCTGAATACTTGAAGCCTATTTGGGACATTTTCTTTCAAATCACCACACCATCTTACAGAGGATTAACATCCAAATTACATAAACTGCAGAAAAAAAGATCCCAAAACAAATGACCCAATTATAGATAAAGTTATGAACAGAGAGTTCTCAAAAATGAAATAACAATGGCTAAGAAATCTCTGAAAAATTGTTGAACATCAGCAGTTATTTAAATGTAAATTAAAACTACTTTACAATTTAATATTATCCCTGTAAAATCTGGCTAATATAAGAAAACAAATGTTACTAAATCCTGACTGTGGGGTAGAGGAGATGCTCATTCAGTGTTGGTGGGATTGCAAGCTTGTGCAATCCCTACTGAAATCAGTTTGGCGACCTTTAAAAATGAACCTACCATTTGAACTGGTCTTGACACTTCTTGACATGTACACCCAAAGGATACATTCTATTGCAGATATAAGTGCACATCCATGTTTATGGCTTCTCTTCTCAATTAGGGAAGAGATGGAAGCCATCTAAGAGTCCCTCAAATGACAAGTAGATAAGGAAAATGTGGTACATTTAAACAATGGAGTTCTACTCAGGGGTAAAGAAAGATGATATCATGAAGCATGTAGGAAAATGGATGGAATTAGAAACTGTTAAGCTAAGTGAACACAGACTCAGAAAAAAAACAACAAAACAAACAAACAAACAAACAAACAAAAAAACTAATGTATATTGTCCCTCATAGTTGAATACTAGCACCAAATCCTTGTATGTAAGTTTATATTGTGATGTAACTTCATGAACCAGGTAAATGAAAAGGAGCCAGGAAGGTAAAGTTAGAGTGGGAACCTGAGAGAGAAGACTAGCAAGAGACAGGTGATACTAATGGAGAAATGGGATAATATCAAGATGTCTAAATGGGAGGGTAGATGGAGGGTTATAGAAGGAAATTTGGGCATAGAGGGGGAAAAGGAGCTCAAGATAAGTGAGACCATAGGAGACTTGTATTATCAATGGAGAAAGTAGAAAAAAAAATGGGAATACCTCAAATGGAGAAGACATGGAAGGAGGGCTAGACAGGGAGGGGGAGAAAAGGGAGATCATTAATGCCTACCTAGTGTAAAAACCTGTGGGAACCATAGTAGTCTAATATTATAATGACAAATTAGAGATACAATATCTCTACATGAGAGCATGTGTAATGCTGAAGGCTATATAACAAGAACCAGTGGCAGACAGGAAAACTTCCCTTTGAGTTGTTGGCCAGGGTAGTCCAAGAGACTCCCAAAAGTACACAAGCTATTGCCATATTCCTTGATTGTTTCAATTGTTTCCCAGAACCTGAATGCAAAACCCTGTTTCTGAAGATAGGGCATACTTTGGAGCCTGGAATTGGAGCAATGGAGCTGGAACTCACCTGGAAGCCACCTCTACTGAAGGCTAGTTTCCACAAGTCTGGAGACCTCTATCCAAGCTTCTAATGTAGAATAGCATGGGATTGTTCAACACCAGTTGTAAGACCAAATACCCACATCAGTGTTCAGCACAGTACAGGACATTGATGCACTAGTGCCACTTTTATCTTGGGAAGCAACCTATGGATAACTAACTGGAGTTAAATCCCACTGAGTGGGAGGAAACTCATGCATACTACTAGATACATACAACTGGAGAAGACATAGATCTTAGAAAAATTCCTAAGGTTGACACATTCCTAGACTAAAGTAACATCTGACTAAGCTCAGTGGAAGAATTAGCAGTGAGGAATGGCTGGGGAGATTAATTGGGCACAAGAGGCCCTAACACAAAGGACAGATGAGGGGGCTGTGGAAGGGTTCCAATGAAGATGAGGATATAAAAGCAATTAAGTCTGATTAAGATGTTATGTACAAAATGGACAAACATTCAATAAAAATTAAAATAAAAGAATACTAGAAAGCTTCTGAAATACTTGCAAATTCTTCAAAAGCCATACAGGGCAAATGCAGATTCTGCCAGCAGCAGTCAGGCACATTAGAAGAAAAGGGAGAAGCCCTCTTCTCTGGCACTGCATGTGTTGGTGCAGGAGGGACTCCCATCAATCTGACACTGGATGACCCCCCAGAGGGCAGTGCTGAAGTCACAAACAAGGCATTGCTATCTGGAAAGGAAGGGGTGTTGGAATTGCCATTGGGTGGAACAAACCAGGGTTTAGTTTTTCCAGGAACTCTGCATGGGCAGGTTTGTGACACTGGAGAACCATGATTGGGTCTTCTGCTTGGAAACACTCTCCCTCTTCTTTCCTACATTAACTGAATCTTCCCAGTTTTCTAATAGTTCTCTGAATGTAAGAACATGACCCTATGGCCTGTTCCTCCGGCCTTGATTCTGCTCAAAGTTGTCCAGGTACCTGCCTAATTTTCCCTTGACCCCAGTCTCCTCACACCTCATTCACAGCAGCACTGTCGGGCTCCACCTCTGGCTCCCCTCCTTCTTTTGGGACAATACCCTGGACTGGGAGACAACAGCTACTCAGCAACAGGACCTCCTTCTGCTCACTGTAGACGCACAAGCAAGCCACCTTCTTCTTAAAGCCCTTGAGGTCATAGGTCTGCTGTGGTTGAGTTTGAACTTCATCATAAATGCAGGCTGTGGCAATAGGGGATGGGGCCAAGTTACAGCACATCAGGGTAGAGACAGTTGGATGCTGCAGATCCCACAGGGTGCAGCCCTTTCAATCATTCTTAATTATGGGTGAAAATGGCTTCTTTCCATATGAAGAAGCACTATATTTCATGGCCCCTCATAGACAGCATGTGAAATATGAGGTAAGCAAAAAAATTTCAAATAAATCTTGGATGTTGTGATGAGTTCCATGGCAAAGCTATAGTCTGCCTCAATTAACTGCTATCTGTGTCAAAGGTTACAGACCTGCAAAACTTGTGAATGTGTTCCCTAGCAATACAAGCCAGGGCTACTACCAAAGAAAGAGCTGACAAGAAAGTCTAAAATGGACAGAGGTGGGGTTTCAGTGCATCAGCACTCCTGTAAATGTGCAAGAATATGATTAACTTACTATGTGACCCTGGGATTCCTGAATAGATTGTGTACCCTCCTCCCATTGGGTCAATCTGCCATATGCATAGAAAACCAAGCAATCAATAGGGACTACCTCAGTCTTTTTCCTTTTTCTGACAAATTCCATCAAAAGTCCCTAGACTAGCATCTCAATGGCAAAAGGAGGGAATCCATCATAGAAACATTTATTGTTAGTGTCCTAAATAAATTTTTTAAAACTTTTAAAATAAGTTAGGGCTGGAGAGATGGCCTAGCGGTTAAGAGCACCGACCGCTCTTACAGAGGACCCGGGTTCGATCCCCAGCACCCACATGGCGGCTGAGAACCGTCTGAAACTCCAATTCCAGGAGAACTCCAGTTCCAGGGGAATCCGAGACCCTCTTCTGACCTCCGCGGCATTGCACGACACGGGTGCACAAACTGGCATGCAGACAGTACTTTGATACACATACAGAAATAAATAAAAATTAAAAAAAACTTTTAAAATAAGTTAAATATTTCAATATTGTAAACTCTCTGTCATAAAAATCCTTTTAAACCCACCCTTCATTGTCTCTGAACTTCCTTATTTACATTTGCAAGACAAGAAAGTTCAGGTGGGGGATCATTGAAGATCATGATGCTGGATCATGAACATCCAGCATCCTTCCTCTTAGTACACCCCTTCAGAGATGAGCTAATTCTGCTGTACTCAGAGAACCTCACTTTCATTTCCCTGTTTCATTATCTAGGCTCTAATTCTCAACACTGTTTCAAAATACACCAGAGTCCAGCTAATACTTATACTTAGCATAATAGTGAATTTGGGATCTTAAGATAATTTTGCCTTTATTGTTTTATTAATGAAGAAGATTCTTATCATTTTCAAAACCAGTTATCGCACTGAAATTCTGAGCAACAGTTCATCTGAGTATTTTGTGTTGTCAACACCCTTTCAAATACTTGTGTTCTGCCTATGTTAATATTTTATTGCATTTATTTAATGATTTTTGTTGTATGTGTTTATGTATGTGTACATGTATGTGTATGCATGTTTATGTAAGTGTTTGTTTGGACATCACTCTTATGGATCTCAGAGGACTATTATTGAGAGTCGGTTCTGTCATTCCACCATGAGGGAGTCCTTAGGATAGATCTCAGATGGTTAGGCCTGGCACCAAGCTCCTTAAATAATCAAATCATGTCACTGGCCTTATCTACATGTTATTAATCTGTCTACATATTTTTCAATTTCTGTGTCTTTGAAGTTTTTATTTTATAAAAAGTTAACTTCTAAATTATTCAAACCCTATCTATATCTTACTAGTCCTTCTGAGAGCTGGGTGCAGACTGCCTGAGGTCTGCTGCTTGGCCGTTTTAGTACCAGAGACAGATATGTTAGAATCTAAGATGTCAAGTTGCCATTGATGCAGTTTTCCCTGAAGATCAATTTGGAATACACAGAGACATACTCTTGAAACTTATTGTGCTTTTCCAGTTGTGGTTGGGAAATCCATCACTTTTTGTGTCTTGATGAGATGCACATATACCAATTCCTTTCAACTCTCATTGTAAAATAAACTGAGATACACATGCAGGGATATTAAGATTTATCTTGCCCCATGCATATTTATAATCTTCCTCTTTTTCAGCTGATAGTGGGTGTTCAATACACTTTCCAGGATATATGGTAACTTGCATAAGTCAGGGTTAAACCCAGTTGTGCTGCAGCTTTACATACTTGATGTTACTGAGTGTTTTATCAGTTTGCCACTTTCATTCAACTCATTTGTAGCCATGAGAGGGACTTCAAACATATGCAGATGTTTATACATAATTTTGCCAATGGATTGACAGATTACAGGTGTCCTGTTTTGCTATTAGTGTGGGAATGAAATTTATGGGTTTACAGAGTCTTTGTTTATGTGGACAAAAGTACCATGCTCTAATCCCAACACCTTACTTTTCATTGTTCTTTTTTGTTATTTTTTTGAAAAATATTTTATTTTTATTTTATGTTAATGAAAGTTTTGCCTACATGTTTGTATGTTGTATTAGTATTTTTCTATTGCTGTGATAAAACCACCATGACTAAGGGAACTTATAAAAGGAGGAGTTTATTTGAGCTTATGATTGATGGTTCCAGGGAATCAGAGTCCATCATGGCAGGGATGTGTGGTGGGAGGAGCTGGAGCAGAAAGCTGAGGTTCATATCTTCCAGTGAATACAGAAAGCAGGAAGAGAGTAACTGGAGACTGGCAAGGCCTTTTGTACTGTCTAAGCCCACAGTGATGTACATCCTCCAGTATGGCCACACCTTCTAAGACCTCCCCAAACAGCACCACCAACTGGTTACAAAATATCTGAATACATGAAGCCTATGGGGAAAATCCTTATTCAAACAACCACATGCATGCACCCATGCCATGCATTGCCCACAGAGGCCAGAAAAGACCATCAGATCTCCTTGAACTGGAGTTATTGATATTTGTCAGTACTAGTAGGTCCTAAGAAGTGAACTGGAGTCCTTAGCAAGAACAACTAGTGCTCTTAACTGCTAACACATCTTTGAAGACCTTCATTGTTTTTTCAATCTCTTTGATAGTTTAAAAAAAAAAAACTACTGATTCACTGAGCATTTATATAATGTATTGGAATATATTCACCCCCAGCTCCTCCTTTTAACTCTTTCCAGAAACACTCCATTTCACTCTTCCCTCATCTTCATGGTCTCTTTTCATTCTTTATTGATTAAATAGTTTGGAGAAGGTAAACAGCAGTGTAGAGCAGTGACATCCATTGTGTATTTGTAGACATCTGGAGAGATATGACAGTACAATTCACCATTTTCAGCCTGGTTCTGATTCCACTCAGACCAGAGAAGGAGAGTAGGTACAATGTCACTCTTGTTGCAACATAGAGAATAGGAGTTAGAAAATAGTCATAAACAAGTACTGGAACCTCAAGAAGAACCATTAGATACTTCAGAGAGGAAATCAGGTATTTGAAGTTCAGATGGGAGATTGTTCTCCCAAGGTCATGAAGCCTTTAGTTTAGATCCATTACTGGATGTCCACTTTGAGACTAGTTCTATCTCTGATGCTCAAAGACTGCCCTTCTCCTGTGGTGAATGCATTCCATCTTCCTGAAGGAAGTCTTGCTCCTCCTATTTCCTCTTTCACTGGAGTCTTATCTGAGCCCCTGGATCTGGACATAATCAACCCATCTGAGTTGCCAAGACCTGATGTTTTCTGCACTTCATTCTCTTGAGCCTTCAAGAAGGATATGAGTCAGAACATTTGACATCACACTTGTTCCCTTTGCCATCTGGAAAGTCAACTCCATGTGCCCTTCTCCCAAATGAACAGATAGGGAGGACAAAGCAGGCAAATTGACATGTGCTCTTAATGGTTGGGTGGCTGGCAGTCTTAGAAGTTGAGCTATGTTCTAGTTTCTCTTCAATTGCTGTGACAAAACACTCTGACCAACACCAACTTGGGGAGGAAAGTGTTTATTCAGCTCACATCTCCTGGGTCGTAGTTCACCACTCAAGGAAGACAAGATAGGAACTCAGGACAGGAACCTGCAGGCAGGAGCTGAGGCACAGGCCATGGAGGAATGCTGCTTACTGGCTTGCTCCCTTGGTCCATGCCCAGCCTGCCCTCTTATACAATACACATCAACCTGCCCAGGGTGGCACCACCCATAGTGGGCTGGGCCCTCCCACATCGCTCAACAATCAAGATTGCTCTACACATGTGACCATAGGCCAGTCCAATGGAGCCAATTCCCCAATTGAACCTCCTACAACCCAGGTGTGTCAAGTTGACACTAAAGCTATCCAGCACAATTAACCCCTTGTCAACTTGACACACAAAATACACCACTATTAAACCACCACCTTTCCAGTTCTTATCCCCAAAATATGATGTTAACATTAATAACAACCTATGACAGTACAGCCTTAAAAGTCCCACAGTCCTTAAAAAGTTCAAATACTTAAAAGTTCACAGTATGTTAAAAGTTTCTTAACTGTGGGCTGCTGTAAAATCCAAACAGTCACTGTCTTATTTCAAAGGGAAGACTTAGGCACACCTAATCAAAACCTAAATTCAGCAAAGTATCTCAAGGCTAGACACCTGGGATTTACTCATGATCTTATCTTCTGGGCTCCAAAGGGTTTGGCAGCTCCCCTTTTCTAACTCTGCCGTCTGTGGCACACAAAATAATCTCACAGGCCCAGGACGACTCCATTCCATACCTGCTGCTGCTCTTGGTGGTCGTACCATGGTCCTGGCATCTCCAAAAATCTGAGGTCGCCATTGAAACTGAGGTTGCTTCTGACCTGTTCTGATGCAAAAGCCCAGGTTCTCTTCCTGACCTCTGGAAACCTGGGGTCTTCACTGCAACCAAGGCTGCACTTTGAACAGTGGCCTTTCCTGGCC
Source organism: Rhizomys pruinosus (assembly GCA_009823505.1). Lineage (NCBI taxonomy): Eukaryota > Metazoa > Chordata > Mammalia > Rodentia > Spalacidae > Rhizomys > Rhizomys pruinosus. The sequence continues at coordinate 688,688 of VZQC01002209.1, forward strand.
TTTCATAGTCCCATGCCTCCACTCCTCTATGAGACCCCTTCACGCTTTCAACATCAGAACCATATAGGAGACTCTTACACATTACCAAATCCTGCTTCTGGCTTGACAAGGAGGCTCAGGCCCTTTCTGGAACATAGCATATGTGTGCTGACCCTGAAGAAATTCTTCCCAGAAGATTACACTACAGTGATGCTGGTCTCTTTTTTTTTCAGCTGATTTTTCAGCACCAGCTAACCAGCTTCAATTGTCTTAGTAAAGCAAAGGGTTCGCTTCAGTTTCTGGTCTCTTGTTACTTACAGCTCATTCTCCAGCCCCAGCTGACCAGAGCCCATAAGTTAAACAGTCCTGATGATCTCTGCTTCCCTTTGAAACTTCAAAAGCCAGGACATCGTCTACAACTCTTTCAGCATAACTGTTCCAAGTTCCACAGCAACAATCTTTAGGCATTCAATGATTTTTCTAGCCCAAAGTTCCGAATGCTTCCAGAATCCTTCCCCAAAACACTAAGGCCAGGTCTGTCACAGCAATAGCCCACGCTCTGTTACCAATCTCTGTTCTAATTTCTCTTCAATTGTTGTCACAAAACACTCCGACTGACAACAACTTGGGGAGGAAAGTGTTTATTCAGCTCACATCTCCTGGGTCCTGGGTCATAGTTCATCACTCAGGGAGAACAAGGTAGGAACTCAGGACAGAAACCTGTAGGCAGGAGCTGAGGCACAGAACATGGAGCAATGCTATTTACTGGCTTGCTCCCCTAGCCCATGCCCACCCTGCCTTCTTATATGGTACACAACAACCTGCCAAGGGTGGCACCACCCATAGGGGGCTGGGCCCTCCCACATTGCTCAACAATCAAGACTACTCCACAAATGTGCCCACTGGCCAGTCCAATGGAGCCAATACCTCTATTGAGGCTCCCACAACCCAGGTGTTTCAAGTTGACACTAAAGCTATCCAGCAGAGGCTATGAAAGCTAAGGACCCACACAGCTTAAAAAAAGGATGATAGAGACCCAAATCATGTCATATGGGTTGTCAACGTCTTCTTCTGTAAATGGAACATTATCCGAATGTTTGGATTGATCTGGTCTTGGCGAAAGTACTTCGGAGGCTGAAGGAGGATTAGGAGTTCAAGGTCACATTAGGCAAAGATGGGATAACTTGTTTCAAAAATATTGTGATGGTGGTGGAGAGATGGGTCAGACATTAAAATCACAGGTTAGACCTGGGTTTGTTTACTAGCAACAACATTGTCACTAAAAACCACCCATAACTCCAGTTCCAGAAGCTTCAATGCTTACTTCTGGCATCTGCAGGCCCTGAATACACAATACTCATATGCATAAAAAAATAAGTTAAACCAAGTGTGTCCATGGGTATAGTTCACTAGTAAAGCATTTCTTTTTTATTATATTTTAAAGAACTCACAGTATAAGAGCAGAGTTGTTTTCAGATCACATTGACGTTGCTCAGTTTGTCATACAATTATGTAATTGGTAGTAGCATCCACAGATGAGGGATACCATTCGTCATTTGTCTTTCTGGGACTGTGTTGCATCATGCTGCATGATATCTTATAGTTCCAGCCATTTACCTTCAAAGCTCATGATGTCATCTTTCTTTACTGCTGCATAGAACTCCATTGTTTAGATGTACCACATTTTTTTGAATCCACTCCTCAGTTGAGGGGCACTTGGGTTGGTTCCAGCTACTTGCTATTTTGAAGAGAGCTGCAATAAACATGGCTGTGCATACATCTCTGCAGTTAAATGAGACGTGTGGGTACATGCCCAGGAGTGGTATGGCTGGGTCAGGTGGCAAGTTCATTCCACGACTTCCAAGGGTTCTCCACAATGCTTTCCATAGTGGCTGTATGAGTTTACTTTATGACCAGCTGTGGATGAGTGTTCCTTCTTCTCCTCAACCTCTCCAGCACTTGGTATCATTTGTTTTCTTGATCCCAGCCAGTCTTATTGGAGTAAGGTGATATCTTAAAGTAGTTCTGATTTGCATTTCCTTATTACGGACATTTAACATTTTTTAAGATGCTTCTCTGCCATCTCTAATTCCTCACTTGTGAAGTCTCTGTTCAGCTCTTTGCTCTCTCTATTGAGTGGATCATTTGTTTTCTTTCTTATTTGTTTTATGAGTAGTTTATATATTCTGAAAATCAATGCTTTGTCAGATGTTTCTGCAGTGAAGGTTTCCTCCCACTCTGTGGGTTTTCTCCTCACTTCCTTGATTGTTTCTTTTGATGTACAGAAGCTTTTGAGTTTAATGAGGTCCCATTTGTCAATTGTCGACCTTAATTCTTATGCAGCTGTTGTCTGATTTAGGAAGTCTTTTCCTACGCCTATGTCTTGTAGACTGCTGCCAATTTTTTTCTTCTATCACCTTCAGAGTTTGGGGTTTCATGTTGAGGTCTTTAATCCATCTGGAGTTGAATTTTGTACACGGTGAGTGGTAGGGGTTTAATTTCATTCTTCTAAAAGCGGTGATCCAGTTTTGCCAACACCGCTTGATGAAGATGCTGTCTTTTCTCCATTGTGTCTTCTTACTCCTCTTGTCAAATATGAGATGGCTGAAATTGTATGTGCTCAAGTTTGGATCTTCAGTTTTGTTCCATTGGTCAACATGTCTGTTTTTGTGCCTATGCCAAGCTGTTTTAAAGACTATAGCCCTGTAGTATAGTTTGAAGTCTGGTATAGAGATCCCCCCTGTATTGCTCTTTTCACTCAGGGTAGTTTTAGCTATTTGGGGTCTTTTGCATCTCCAAATGAAATTAAGGATTTTTTTTTGGTCTTTTTGAGACATGGTCTCCCTGTAGCCCCAGCTGTCCTAGAACTCGCTCTGTAGACCAGGCTGGCCTTAAACCCACAAAGATCCGCCAGCCTCTGCCTCCCAAGTGCTAGGATAAAAGGCTCACACCACCACGCCCAGCCAGGACTTTTTTTTTTCTAAGCCTTTGAAGAAACTGGTGGGGATTTTAATTGGAATTGCATTAAATCTATACAAGAGTTTAGGTAGAATGGACATTTTTACTACATTAATTTTCTCAATCCATGATCATGGGAGGTTTTCCATCTTCTGATGTCTTCTTCAATTTCTTTCTTCAAGGGTTTAAAATTTTTGTTGTAGAGCTCTTCGGTGTCTTTGGTTAGGTTTGTTCCTAGGTATTTTATTATTTTTGAGGCTATTTTGAGTGAGGTCTCCTTGAATTCCTTCTTCAGTAGCTTGTTGTTGGTGTAAAGAAAGGCTACTGATATTTCTAGGCTAATTTTGTATCCTGCCACTTTGCTGAAGCTCTTAATCGTTTCTAGGAGTTTTCTGGTGGAGTTTTTAGCATCCCTTAAGTAAACAATCATATCATTAGCAAAAAGTGTTAGCTTGACTTCCTCTTTTCCAATTAGAATTCCTTTAATTTTCTTTTCTTGCCCTTTTGCTCTAGCAAGTGATTCAAACACTATATTGAAGACCTGTGGTGACAGGGCGCAGCCTTGCTGAGTTCCTACCTTTAAAGGTAATGCTTCTGTCATTTCCCCATTTAGGATGATATTGGCTGTGAGTTTCCTGTACATGGCTTTGATTACATTGAGTAATGATCCCTCCAATCCAATTCCCTCTAGGACTTTAAGCATGAAGCGATGCTGGATTTTGCCAAAAGCTTTTTCAGCATCAATTGAGATGATGATGTGGTTTTTGTCTTTCAGTTCATTCATATGCTTGATGATATTTATTGATTTTCATATGTTGAACCATCCCTGTATTTCTGGTATGAATCCAACTTGGTCATGATGGATGATCTTCTTGATGTGGGTCTGTATGCAATTTGTCAGTATGCTGTTTAGAATTTTGGAATCTGTGTTAAGTAGAGAGAAGGTTCTATTGTTCTCCTTTATAATGTTATCTTTGCCTGGATTTGGTAATAGAGTGATGGGGCTTTAGAGAAGGAATTTGGGAGAATTCCCTCTGTTTGTATCCTTCTAAACAATTTAAGTAATAATGTTTGTAAGTCTTTTTTGAAAATTTTTATAGAATTCTGCCCTGAAACCGACTGGGCCTGGGCATTTTTTCATTGGGAAGTTTCTTATTACATCTTCAATTTCTTCATATATTATGGGTCTGTTTAAGCTGTCAATCTCTTCTAGGTTGAGGTTTGGTGATACCCAGGATTTCAGATATTCATCCATTTCTTCTAGGTTTTCCAAACTTGGTAGAGTACAGGTTTTTGACGTATTCCTGTATGATTTTCTGGGCCTTTTCATTGTCTCTTGTGATATTTCTCTTTTCATTATGGATTGTATAGATTTGGACTTGTTCCTTCTTTCTTTAAGTTAACTGGGCTAGAGGTATGTCTAACTTCTTAATTCTTTCAAAGAGCCAAATTTTGGATGCATTGATTTTTTGTATTGTTTTCTGTGTTTCTATTTCAGTGATTTCTGCTCTGATTTTTGTTATTGTTTCCTGTCTGTTGTGTTTAGGGTGCATCTGTTGTTGTCTCACAAGTGCTTTTAGCTGCAGTGTTAGATCGTTCACTTGTGCTCTTTCTGTTTTTCTAATAAAAGCACCCAGCGCTATAAACTTAACTCTGAGGATTGCTTTTAAAGTATCCCATAGATTTTGTTGTGCTGTATTATCATTGTCATTCAGTTCCAGGAATTGTTTTATTTCTTTCTTTATCTCTTCCTTGAACCATTCATTATACAAGAGTGTGTTGTTTAGTCTCCGTGTGTTCTTGTAGATAGCTCTTATCCTGGTGTTGATGTTGAGCTTTATTGCACTGTGGTCTGATAGAATGCATGAAATTATTTCAATCTCTTTTGTATTTGTGGAGGTTTCTTCTCTGTCCCAGTATGTGGTCTATTTTGGAAAATGTTCCGTGAGGTGATGAGTAGAAAGTGTATTCTCTGGTATTAGGGTGGAATATTCAGTAGATGTCTGTGAGGTCCATTTGCTGTATCATATCATTTAGTTCAGATGTCTCTCTGTTTATTCTTTGTCTAGTTGACCTGTCCAAAGGGCTCAGTTGGGTATTGAAGACCCCTACTATTAGTGGTCTTGGGTTAATCTGTACCTTTTGTTCCTGGAGAATTTTCTTTATAAAGTTTGGTGCACCAGAGTTTGGTGCATATATAGTCATAATTGTGAAATCTTCTTGGTGAATTGTTCCATTGATAAAAATGTAACGGCCTTCGTTTTCTCTTCTGATTTCTTTTACTTTGAAGTCTATTTTGTCTGATATTAAAATAGCAACACCTGCTTTCTTTTTGTACCATTTGCTTGGAATATTTTATTCATTCCTTTCACGTTAAGGTGGTGCCTGTCCTTGAAGGTAAGATGCGTTTCTTGTAGACAACATATGAATGGGTTCTGATTCCTAATCCAATCTCCCAGTCTATGTCTTTTGATTGGGCAATTTAGTTCATTAATATTTAAGGTTATGACTGATATGTTTCTGTTGCTTCCTTTCACCTTATTATCCATTTGTGGTTTGGGTTTAAGTTTCTACTTCTGCAGTTATGCTTTATTTTATTATTATATATTTTTTATTGATGCTTTGTGTATTTCATACATCATTTTCCAATTCAGTTCAGACATATATCCCCTTCCCTTCCCCCCAGCCCACCCCTACCCATCCCAGATCATGCATTCTGCCGTAAGTTTTCTGCATCTTTCTCTGCTTTTTTGTTTTGTTTTGTTTTCATTATTTAACAATAAGTGATAATTTGTGAGTACAAGCATCCTTCATGTAAAACCAATTTGCAAGCAGTTGTGCCCAAACCCACACAGCTCATGGGTCCCACCATCCAGCATGGGGGGGGGGCTTGTATGTTCAATCAAATTGATCAAATGAGTGTCCAGTCTATATTGTTGTAGTTTCACCATTAACCCCAATCACAGCCCTTACATTCTACCATGCTCCCTCTTCCGCAGATTGTTCCCTAGGCTTAGACAAGGGGCACAGGTAGATGAGAAGCAAAACAGTCTACTTTCTCTGGAGCTGATGTCTTGGTCTCTATTCAATTCTGGCTGTTTTCTTTCATGGGCTGCCAGCTTGTCCAGGCATAACCTTTCAATCCTACTAATGAAGCACATGCAATTAGATATATAAGTATTTAAACAGTATAATATATAGCCTTTCGATCTTATTAATGAAGCACATGCAATTAGATATATAGGAATTTAAACAGTACTGATTGTTATGGTAGGTTACTTTGGTATAGACACAGATGTTTGGATGGTATGTTAATTCATGAATTACATTTTCTTCTGTTAAGTATGGAAGGGTCTTCGTGTGGTTTATAACATCTCTTAACCATTAGAGGATGTAGGCTTGTGGCATCAACCGTGGGTTATTCCTCCAAGGAGAGAGCTAATAGCCAATTAGATATGGGATATACAGTAAGTGACCTATAAGGGGAAACGTATCAGAATTACAACTGACTTCTCAGTGCAAACTATGAAACCAAGAAGAACGAGGAGCATTGCATTCCCAGTGTTAAAGGACTATAGCGGCCAACCCAAGTTACTATAGCCAGCAAAAATGTCAATTATAGTTGAAGGAGAGAGAAAATTCTTCCATGATATAAACAATATGAAAGAATACATGTCCAGAAAACCAACCCTTCAGAGAATACTTGAAGCAATTCAAAGGAAAAAAAGAAAGGAGCAACCATCCCCAGGCACCTAGAAAGAGAAATCAATAAAAGCATAACTGCAGACATACGGCAGCAAAATGGTCACTGGGCGGGATAATGCCGCTTGCCGCTGGTGCTTTACCATAAACTACTATAGGGAGGAAGATGAACAAATTGTAACAGCCTTGGAGTAACACAGCAAGTATGTTGTGTGTGGATAGAGACATGGGGGGAAGCCGGCACCCCCCACCTCCAAGGATTTGTGAATCTGACGTGGAAAAGTAGATTGGCCATTCTGAAGAAACTGTTGCCTCGCACTTACCTTGAAGTCTTGAAGTCGCTCGAGAAATTGCCATCAACATTTATGACCTTTATGATTGGCTACTGTTTGATGACCTGTTGTGGCTTTGTGACTGCTACCTCTTGCGTGTCGAGACTAAGGGGGGGGGCGGCGGACTTCCTTGTGAGAAGGATATTCATCATGTTCAACGCCATGCCAGACCAGTGGTACAGTGACGAGATCACGAACAATGACACCCTCTAATGCCAGATAGATGCATGTCTGGAACAACAGAGCGGTCGAGTCTCCTCCTCCCCGCGATGTGTGGAGGTATTGAATTAATTATTGTGCCTCTGCGGTTTAGACCGAAACGCGGGGGGGGGGATGGGACCCCCCACGTGAGGGCGTTTACCTGATCATAGCCCGCTGCAGGGCGGGAGCGCTGTGCGAGGGGATGCGGCTTGTCCAACCTTTGGAGCATGTTTATTAAGGTCCCCATACCGGAGGCGCCGCCTGCGTGCGCAGAGTGCTGGTAAACACTCTCTCAAATGACGGCATGAGACAGAAATTCATTTTTTTTTGTTTATTTTTACAATTCATAATCAAATCGCCCTCGGGAGATCAAAGTCTTTAAATTTAAGGACGGGGTGGAGCCTTCCGCGGCAGAGTGGTGTCTATTGGCTCCTCCTCCTCCAGTGACCACGCCCCTTCCTGTAACCACGCCCACATCTTCTGTATTGGCTCCACCTCATAGTTATCTGCAAATGCGGAAGTGCTGCTCCAAGGTGCTGGCTAGTATTACCCGGCACCTTGGCACCTTGGCACCAAAATGGCCGCCGGCCACAACAATGCCTCTTGACACTGGTGCTTTACCATAAACTACTATAGGGAAGAAGATGAACAAATAGTAACGGCCTTGGAGTAACACAGCAAGTATCTTGTGTGTGGATAGAGACATGGGGGGAAGCCGGCAGCCCCCACCTCCAAGGCTTTGTGAACCTGACGTGGAAAAGATGATTGGCCGTTCTGAAGAAGCTGTTGCCTCACGCTTACCTTGAAGTCGCTCGAGAAGTTGACGTCATCATTTATGACATTTACGATTGGCTACTGTTGGATGACCTGTTGCGGCTTTGTGACCGCTACCTCTTGCATGTCGAGACTAAGGGGTGGGGGGACTGCGGACTTCCTTGCGAGACGGATATTCATCACGTTCAACGCCATGCCAGACCAGTGGTACAGTGACGAGATCACGAACAATGACGCCCTCTAACGCTGGATCACAGAGATGCATGTCTGGAACATCAGAGCGCTTGAGTCTCCTCCTCCCTGCGATGTGTGAAGGTATGGAATTAATTATTGTGCCTTTGTGGTTTAGACTGGAACGCGGGGGGTATGGTTCCCCCCACGTGAGGGTGTTTACCTGATCATAGCCTGCTGCAGGGAGGGAGCGCCGTGTGAGGGGACACGGCTTGTCCACCCTTCGGAGGATGTTTATTAAGGTCCTCGCACGGAGGCGCCACCTGCGCACGCAGCACACTGGTAAACAATCTCTCAAATGATGACATGAGACAGAAATTCATTTGTTTTGTTTATTTTTACAATTCATAATCAAATCACCCTCGGGAGATCAAAGTCTTTTAAATTTCACGACAGGGTGGAGCCTTCGGCGGCGGAGTGGTGTCTTTCGGCTCCTCCTCCTCCAGTGACCACGCCCCTTCCTGTAACCACGCCCACATCTTCTGTATTGGCTCCGCCTCATAGTTATCTGCAAATGCAGAAGTGCTCCAAGGTGCCAGCTAGTATATAGTAACTTGGGTTTGCCTGTATAGTCCTTTAACACTGGGTATCCATTGCTCCTCATTCTTCTTGGTTTCATAGTTTGCACTGAGAAGTCAGTTGTAATTCTGATAGGTTTCCCCTTATAGGTCACTTATTGTTTTTTTCTTATGGCTTTAAGAATTTTGTCTTTGCACACCATAGGTGCACAGACCAGCATGCAGACAGTACATTCATTCATACACATAAGGAATAAATAAAATTTAAGAAAAAAAGAATTTTGTCTTTCATTTGGGCGTCTAGAATTTTAACTATGTTATGACGTGGAGAGTTTCTTTTCTGATCTTTTGTGTATGGAGTTCTATGTGCTTCTTGTATTTGTATTGGCTTGTCTTTTTATAGTAGGGGAAATTTCCTATTAGTCTGTTGAAGATCTGATCAATACCATTCTCTTGGGATTCTTCTCCTTCCTCTATTCCTATGATGTGGAGGTTTGATCTTTTCATAGTGTCCCACAGTTCCTGTTTGCTCCAATATTGTGTATTTTAAACTTTTTCATAATGTTTACTCGAGGTTTTTAGTTGTTCTGTGTTATCTTCCAGGTCTGATATTCTTTGTTTGGGTTCCTCCATTCTGCTTCTGAGACTTTTTCCATTCCTTTCCTCTTGATTGGATGAGTGTTTGATTTCCTTTTCCATTTCCTCTTCTGATTTCTTTAGTATTTCCACTTCCTTTTGGAGATTCTCAATCTCTTCCTGTAGCTCTTTTCTTCACTGGTTGGTTTTCTTATCTTTTTCAACATGGGATCTGTGCTGGATAGCTTTAGTGTCAACTTGACACACCTGGGTTGAGGGAGCCTTAGCTGGGGAATTGGCTCCATTGGACTGGCCTGTGGCCACGTCTGTGGAGTATTGTCTTGATTGTTGAGCAATGTGGGAGGGCCCAGCCACTATGGTAGTGCCACCCTGGGCAGGTTGTTGTGTACTGTATAAGAGGTCATGCTGGGCATGGGCCAGGAGAGCAAGCCAGTAACCAGCACTCTTCCATGGCCTGTGCTTCAGCTCCTGCCTCCAGGTTCCTGCCCTGAGTTCCTACCTTGGGCTCCCTAAGTGATAAACTGTGACCCAGGAGATGTAAGCTGAATAGACCCTTTCCTCCCCAAGTTGGTGTTGGTCAGAGTGTTTTGTCACAGCAATGCAAGACAAACTGGAACAGAAATTGGTACCGATAGTGGGGTATTGCTGTGACAGACCTGACCTTGATGTTTTGGGGAAGGATTGTGGAGGCGTTTGGAACTTTGGGCTGGGAAGATCATTGAATGCCTAAAGATCGTTGCTGCGGAGCTTGGAGCAGTTTTGCTGAAGGAGTTGTAGAAGATGGAGGCCTGGGTTGTGAAGTTTCTAGTTTCAAAGGGGAGCAGAGATCATCAGGACTGTGTAATCTGTGGGTTCTGGTCATCTGGGGCTGAAGAATCAGCTGTAAGTAACAAGAGACCAGAACCTGAAGTGAAACTTTTGTGGTACTGGGACAATTAATGCTGGTTAGCTGGGGCTGAAAAATCAACTGTAAGTAACAAGAGACCAGAACCTGAAGTGAATTTTTTGTTGTACTGGGACAATTGATGCTGGTTAGCTGGGGCTGAAAAATCAGCTGTAAGTAACAAGAGACCAGCATCACTGTGGTGAAATCTTTGGGAAGAATTTCTTCAGGGTCAGCACACAGAACCTGTGATCCAGAATGGGCCTGAGCCTCCATCTTGAGCCAGAAGCAGGACTTGGTAATGCATAAGAGTCTCCTGTATGGTTCCGGTGTTGAAATTTGAGGCGGTCACAGAGAGCAGCCAAGGCTGGGCACTGTGAGAGGTCAGGAAAGACCATTGGTGGAAGAGTGCACCTCGGTTGCAGTGAAGACCCTGGGATTGCAGGGGTCATGGAGAGAAGCTGAGGCTTGGCACCAGGAGAGGTCAGAAGAGACCATTGGTAAAGGTGCAACCTCAGTTTCAGTGGCGACCCCAGCTTTTTGGAGATGCCGGGACCTTGGGACGACCACCAAGAGCAGCGGCAGGTGTGGACTGGAGCTGTCCTGGGTCTGTGAGATGAGCTGTGTGTGCTGTGGATGGCAGAGTCAGAGAAGGGGAGCTGCCAAAACCCTTTGGAGCCCAGAAGATCGTGAGTGAGTCCCAGGTGTCCAGCCTTGAGCTACTTTGCTGGACTTAGGTTTTGTTTGAGAGTGCCTGATTTCTTCCCTTTGAAATAAGACAGTACTTGTTTTGGATTTTGCAGCAGCTCACCGTTAAGAGACTTTTAATAGACTGCGAACTTTTAAGTGCTGGGACATTTTAAGGACTGTGGGGCTTTTAAGGTTGTACTGTCTTAGGTTGTGATTAATATTAACATCATACTTTGGGGATAAGAACTGGAAAGGTCATGTGTTTTGTGTGTCAAGTTGACAAGGGGTCAATTGTGCTTGATAGTTTTAGTGTCAACTTGACACACCTGGCTCCCTCAGCCTCAGCTGGGGAATTGGCTCCATTGGACTGGCCTGTGGCCACGTCTGTGGAGTATTGTCTTGATTGTTGAGCAATGTGGGAGGGCCCAGCCACTATGGTAGTGCCACCCTGGGCAGGTTGTTGTGTACTGTATGAGAGGTCAGGCTGGGCATGGGCCAGGAGAGCAAGCCAGTAACCAGCACACCTCCATGGCCTGTGCTTCAGCTCCTGCCTCCAGGTTCCTGCCCTGAGTTCCTACCTTGGTCTCCCTAAGTGATAAACTGTGACCCAGGAGATGCAAGCTGAATAAACCCTTTCCTCCCCAAGTTGGTGTTGCTCAGAGTGTTTTGTCACAGTAATGGAAGACAAACTGGAACAGGATATTTTCAGTGTTTCCACTTCCTTCTGGAGTTTGTCATTTTCTCCCTCTAGGTCCTTCTTGAGTTTTTCATTCTCTTTTCTTAATTCTTTGATTTGTTCTTTATCATCTTGCACTTCTTTAAGTATGTTCACAATTGTACTTCTAATGTATGTGTCCTGGGCCATCCCCAGGAGGATCACACTGTAGGACTCTTCCACAGGGTCGGTAGAGCTTGGTGTGGAAATATCCTGCACCTTTTCCATGTTGTCTCTTATTCGTGTCCCTGGCATATGGAACACAGTGATAGCTAGGGAGACTTCAGTAGATGGTATTTTGTAATTTATGGGGTCTCAGGAAAGCCAACATTATTTGGCCTCTGACTTATTCACAAATAGCTGGTATCTACTAGGTGGAAAAGGAAGCCATTGTAGTTTATTTACAGAGGGGTTTTTTACAGGAGTTTAAAAAGTATAATAACATAGAGGTGTGAATAACAGGAAGAAAAGATCTTCCTGAAAGACAAATTTTTCATTCAGTCAGTCTGTGATACTCATCAAAAGCTGACTATGGAGGCACGCAAGCCACTAGATAATTTGGCTCGTATTACTACTTCAGTCTTTGATAACAAGGGTCAGGAACAGAAAAAGAACTATATAGAAATGGATATAAAGACAAGTGTAATCAAAGACTGCTGGATACCATGAAAGCCTGCCTCCAGGAAACAGTCTATGGAAAGGGCCTGCTTTCTCTATGGCTGGGAAGTTCATCTACAATGTAGATGTCCTCCAAATTAAGGCACCAATGAGGACCCGACCCCAACTCCAAGGTTGATCACTGGAAGGTTCAGACCCCATGGATCAAGACCGAGGTTTCCTTTCCTTCTGAACAGTTATGGTTCCAAGTGGCTCTCACCAAGCCAGTCTAACTTGATAACTCCAAGGAAACTTGGAACAGCAGATTAGTTTCCTCATTGAGGCTGGCACTGGTTTCTCAGTCTCCACACTTTCACCTGTACTTAGATCTCAGTGATAATCTACCATTCAGGGCATATCTCTGAAAGCCCAGCCCTTTAATAGATATTTTACTTAACTAACCTCTCGCCTTCTTCTGAGGAGATCTCAATTTCTGTAATTCCTTCCCTGTGGCTCCTGATATCTCATCTCCCATTCTGGAAAGAGACCTCTTGGCTAGAAGGAAAGTTCAACTTTTCTTTCCCCCAGAACAATAGTCTTTTTTGGCTTTGATCAAAGTTAAAATTAAGCATGCATTATGGACAGATTAAGAGATAGGGCAAAGATATCACCCTGCTTGTTATTCACTGTAAAGACAATTCCTTTTCATAACAAAAACAATACAAATTAAGATCATATTTTGGGTTAGGAAGGAATCAATTAGTGGAGGACTCAGGACCTGAGGCTCATTAATAAATCTGTGGTTCCATTGCACATTGTGGCCTCCAATACATATAGGTTTATAATTCAGATTCCCTTGGGTACAGGGATCTGTTACTTGTTGTAGCTAAAGCACACTTTTTTGACATGCCTTTAAATCCTAACAGCCAATCTCTTTTTATATTTGAGGACCCCACACAAAGAGTGGGGCATGTCACCTGGACATTGATATATCTCATGCCTGTTTGTGTTAGCATTCTCCCAGGACCTAGTAAGTGATATGCTTGACAAAACCATGTTGCTTATGTTTGTAAATGGCCTTCTCTTCTGTGGAATCTCTGAAGGAGCAATCTACTTAGCCATAGAATTTCATTTGCATTTCTTTTTCCCAAGTTGAAATGCAGTTTTTAGTCTACCCTAAAAAAATAATAATGACACAATTTTTAATAATCCAATTTTAAAAATTAAATAAGCTGACTCAAATTCTTTAAAATATTTTAAAAATACTGAAAAGGATGAACATTTTAAAATGTATTCCATAAGGCTAACCTTATCCTGACATTAGTGACAGAAAGAACACACCTTAAAAAGGAAATTAAAGTCCAACTTCTCTAATAAGCATAGCATTAATGATCTTAAAGATAACATTACTTAGCTAATTTAATAGCATACCAAAAGTCGATATAATGTGATCCATTCGGATTAATGCCACAGGTGAATCAGCATACTGTGTCAGTAAATGTCATATATCAAGAGTTTGAAAGAAAATGTATAAGCATCTTAGTAGGTACAGAAAATAAATCACTTTGTAAATTTCAATTATCCATCATGATAAAACAAAGGTATACAATATTTTTATCAAATATACATGTCAAGGATTCCTAGTGCTTCTTACAAAGGAATGTTTGGACATTATAAAAAGTCCAGTTAGTATAAAGTATTACTGTTATCTGATATCTGACACATTAGGCAAGAAAAATAAACCAAGGACAGGTATTCCGTCCTCTGAGCCAATATTCTGGTAAGAAAAAAGTGTCAGTAGTCTCATTGCAGTTTTATTACAACCCAGTTATTTCACTTAAAATGCAAATTTTCATTGTCTTGTTTTCTGCTCACAGGATTTATAGTCTCTATGGAATTAGCTCATTTCTGTTAAAAATTATAGTTGGTCATTTACATGTTAGGTGGCCTGTTCAGGGAAATAGTTGATTTTCTAATGACTAGCAGGGGAAAAATATTGAGTGAATCTCCTCATTGATAGGTTTACTTCACTGAGGAAATGCTGCTGCTCAAACTTAATGGTATCATGCATTATAAACGTCATTATCATCCATTGGGCAAGGATTTCAAAGGAATTCTCTTTCTTGTCTCTTCTAAAATTATCGTTGAACCAAAGCCTCATAATTTTCACTCTTAAAAATGCTAAACTTGTATTATTGTTTTTTGAATTCACATTTTTCCCCTTTAATTTTTATATTACTCTAAAGTGTGCATACACACCCTCCCCCTGTATACCTCAATTAAGAAGTCTAAAACTAATCAGAATAGATAGAGAGGGCCACTACATCCTTATCAAAGGATCAATTAACTATGAAGATTTCATAATCATGAATATATACCCACCACACTCTGGTTCACTGAACTGTATAAACACAATTCTATGGGACCTCAAGGCACAGATTGATCTCAGCACACTAATAATGAGGGATTTCAATACCCCACTGACCCCATTAGATAGGTCAACTGGACAAAGAATAAACAGAGAGACATCTGAACTGAATGATACAATACACCAAATGTACATCACAGATATCTACAGAATATTTAACCCAAACTCCAAAGAATATTGTTTCTACTGAGCACCCCATGGAAAATTCCCCCAAATAGATCACATATTGGGACAGAGAAAAACTTCTACAAATAAAAAAATATATACATTGGAATAATTCCATGCATTCTATCAGACAACAGTGCAATAAAGCTCAATATCAACACAAGAATGAGTCCAATATCTACAAAAACACATGGATACTAAACAACGCACTCCTGAATAATGAATGGGTCAGGGAAGAAGTAAAGAAAAATAAAAAATAAAAACATTAGTGGAACTAAACAAAAAAGAAAATACAACACAGCAAAACTTACGGGATACTTTAAAAGCAGTCCTAAGATGCGTTTCTTGTAGACACCATATGAATGGGTTCTGATTCCTAATCCAATAGTAGCAAGTTTATAACCCTCAGTGCCTACATTAAAAAAGCCGAAAGAGGACAAATAAATGAACTAAGACTTCAGCTAAAAAACACTGCAGAGACATCAACAAGTGAACCCTAAATCTAACAGACAGGAAGGAATCACAAAAATCAGAGCAGAAATCAATGAATTAGAAACAAAGAAAGCAATACAAAGAATCAATGAATCCAAAAGCTGGTTCTTTGAAAGGATAAAAAGATAGATAGACCCCTAGCACAGTTAACAAAAAGAAAGAAAGAGTAACTCCAAATCAATAGTATTTGCAATGAAAAGGGAATCATCACAACAGACAGAGAAAAGATCCAGACAATCATATGAGAATATTTCAAAAACCTATACTTTACTAAATTTGAAAACCTAAGAGAAATGGATGAATATTTGAAATCCTGGAATTCACCAAAGCTTAACCAAGAAGAGATTGACAGCTTAAACAGACCTATAATGTATGAGGAAATTGAAAATGTAATAGTAAACCTCCCAACTAAAAAAATCCCAAGCCCAGATGGTTTCACAACAGAATTCTATAAGACATTTAAAGAGGACTCATACCCATTATTATTAAAACTGTTCAAAAGGGTACAAGCAGAAGGAAACCCCCAAATTTCTTCTATGAAGCCAGCATCACACTAATAGCAAAACCAGGCAAAGATACAACCATAAAAGAAAACTATAGACTCATTTCATTAGTGAACATAGATGCAAAAATTCTCAAGGAAATACTTGCAAACTACAGACAGACCCACATCAAAAAGATCATCCATCATGACCAAGTTGGATTCATACCAGAGATGTAGGGATGGTTCAACATACATAAATCAATAAATATCATAAAATGCATAAGTGGACTGAAAGACAAAAAGCACAAGATCATCACAAATGACAAAGAGAATGCCTTCAATAAAATTCAGCATCCCTTCATGCTTAAAGTCCTAGAGGGAATTAGACTGGAGAGAACATTCCTCAAAGTAATCAAAACCATATACAACGAACCCACAGCCAAAATCATCCTAAATGGAGAAAAGTTAGAAGCATTCCTCTTAAAGACAGGAACCCAGCAAGGCTGTTTCCTGTCACCACTACTCTTCAATGTAGTGCTTGAAACATTTGCTAGAGCAATAAGGCAAGAAAGGGAAATTAAAGGAGAACTACGTGGAAAAGAGGAAGTCAAACTACACCTTTTTGCAGGTGATATGATAGTTTACCTAAGGGATGCTAAAAACTCTACCAGAAAACTCCTAGTAATGATTAAGAGTCTCAGTAAAATGGCAGGATACAAAATTAACCTAGAAAAATCAGTAGTCTTTCTTTACACCAACAAGTAGCACCTGAAGAAGGAATACAAGGAGACCTTCTCACTCACAATAGCCACAAAACAATAAAATACCTAGGAACAAACTTAACCAACGACACCAAAGATCTCTACCAAAAAAACAAAAAACAAAAAAAAAAAAAAAAAAAAAAAAAAAAAAAAAAAAAAAAAAAAAATTAAACCCCTGAAGAAGGATATTGAAGAAGACATCATGAGATAGAAAGACCTCCCATGCTCAGGGATTGGAAAAATTAATATAATAAAAATGTCCATTCTACTCAAATTAATATACAGATTCAATGCAGTCTCAATTTAAATCCCGAGGAGTTTCTTCACAGATTTGGGGAAAAATCCTTAATTTTATATGGAAAAACAAAAGACCCTGAATAGCCAAAGCAACCCTGAGCAAAGAGTAAAATACAGGGGATATCACTATACAGACCTCAAACTATATTACAGGGCTATAGTCATAAAACAGCCGGTTACTGGCACAAAAACAAGCCCAAAGAACAATGGAAGAAAAGTGAAGATCCAAACTTGAGCACATACAATTTCAGCTACCTCATATTTGACAAATGTGAAATACTCAATGGAGTAAAGACAGCACCTTCACCAAATGGGTCACCATTTGTAGAAGAAGAAAATTAAACCCCTATCTCTCACCATGTGCAAAAATCAATTCCAGCTGGGCGTGGTGGTGCACACCTTTAATCCTAGCACTCGGGATGCAGAGGAAGTCGGATCTTGAGGAGTTCAAGGCCAGCGTGCTCTACAGAGTGAGTTCCAGGACAGCTGGGGCTACAGGGAGATCCTGTCTCAGAAAGACCAAAACGAACAAACAAATATCAACTCCAAATGGATCAAAGACCTCAAAGTGAAACCCAAAACTCTGAACATGACACAAGTAAATGTTGGCAGCAACCTACAAAGACATAGGTGTAAGAAAAGACTTTCTAAACCAAACTGCAGCTGCACAGGAAATAAGGTCAACAATTGACAATCGGGATCTCATTAATCTCAAAAGCTTCTGTACAGCAAAAGAAACAATCAAGGAAGTGAAGAGAAAACACACAGAGTGCGAGGAAACCTTCACCAGTGATATATCTGACAGAGCATTCACATCCAGAATATAATAACTACTCAAAAAAACAAAAACATAAGAAAATAAATGACCCACTGAAGAGATGGAGTGAGGAAATAAAGATGCGTGAGAAATGTCTTAAAAAGTGTTCCACATCATTAATTATTAAGGAAATTCAAATTAAAACCACTTTAAGGTATCATTTCACTCTGATAAGACTGGCTAAGTTCATGAAAACAAAAGACACTAAATGCTGGAGAGGATGTGGGGAAAGGGAAACACTCATCTACTGCTGGTGGGAATGAGAACTCGCACAACCGTTGTGGAAAGCAGTGTGGAGAATACTTTAAAGACTCAAAATGTGCCTACCACCTGACCCAGTCATTCCACTCCTGGGTATAGACCCACAAGACTCATCATACTTCAAAAATACATGCATAATACATTCGTATTTATTGCAGCTCTCTTCACAATAGTGAACATTTGGAACCAACCCAAATGCCCCTCAACCGATGAGTGGATAGAGAAAATGTGGTACATCTACAGAATGGAGTTCTATGCAGCAGTAAAGAAAAATGACGTCATGAACTTTGCATGTAAATGGATGTAACTAGAAGACATTATGCTAAGTCAAGTAACACAGTCCCCAAAAAAGAAATGATGAATTGAATTCCTCATCTGTGGATTCTAGCACCAAATAGCTAGTAATAAGGCAAACTGAGCAGTGTGTGTATGCGTGTGTGTGTGTCTGGGTCGTGTGCTGGTGTGTTGGGGTGGGGTGGAGTATATAGATAGAGAGATAGAGATACAGGATTATAAGAGCTATGTATGACAGAGATAGAAGGGGGGGCTGAACCTTCGAATGAAAACCTGTATCATTTGAATTTCTTGACAGAGAGGTGATATAAAGTATTTCAAGGTAAGGCCAGATTCTGCAAACCCAAGGTCACTATTAGGGTCTAATTTTAACCAATGGCACCAGGGTCGGGATCAGAGTGGATCTATCTGATCTTTAGTTTGTTCCTCCTTCAGTCCTTGAACCTGTTAGAAGCTTTCACGGGAATTACTGGATATTGCATAATTTGGATTCCTCGATGTGCTAAACTTGCTAGGCCCATTATCAAACTTTAAAAGAAACTCAAATTTACGGGCATTCAAGTCATGTTTGGACATCTTAATCTCAATATGAATTTGAAAAGCTAAGTGGAGCCCTCACCTATGCTTCTACCCACTCAATCCAAGTTCCATCTGTATGTGACAGAAAGAAAGTGGGTATCTTTGGATTTGATTACATGATTTGCAGGTCCAGTGCTTCAGACAATGGCTGCCTAAGTATAGATTTAGACCAGGCAGCGAATGGTTGGGCCGGTCGTCTTTACCAGGTGCAGCTGTGTGACTTGATTGCTGAAGTCTAAGTGTTTATCCTTGCTCACCCTCTAGTGGTAAAGACCTCACATGTCATTGGAGGCAACATTAAGAGAAATTTGTGATTCTTCTGTACCTTGTATAACCTAATATCTGTAGGTTTGTGACTTAGATTCCTCTGGGTCCACCTTCTATTCAGTGTTAGACATCAAGGATTCCTTTGGGAACATCCTATAGTGACCCTTCCTGTATCTATAAATTTAAATCCTGCTATTTATCTGTAGAATGAGGAGAGCCTCTCCTTCCAAATTTCTGAGGATGTGCTAAGGGAGTCTCTGAGGCCTTTCCTGATTTAATTGACCAAACTCTGCACAATCCTTATTTAAGAATATATTTCCATCCTTTCAAAAGGATGGGATTATAGACTGTGTGCTGCATAGTCTTTGTTAACTTGACACAAATTAGAGTCCCCTTAGGAGAGAAAAACTCAGTTAAAGAATTTTTCCCATCAGATTAGACTGTGGACATCTCTGTGTTGCATTTTCTTGATCACATATTGATGTGGTAGAGCATTGGTCATGCCATTACTAGACTGTGCCACTGCTGTATCTAGCTCAGCAAACCACAGGAAGGATGGTAGTAAACAGCTTTCTTTTGTAGATTCTGCTTCAATTTTGGCATCCAGATTTCTAACTTCAGTTCCTGCCCTGACCTCCCACAATTATAGACTGTGACATAGAATTATAAGCTAAATAAGCAGTCCTTCTCCAAGTTTTATAGATCACTGTGTTAGCTCATCAGCAATAAACCAAAATAGTATATAGTATATGGTATAATGATGGACTTTGGCACCCATTCCTCTGGGCATGCTACCCCAGAATTCTACAACCTAGTTTGTTGACCTATATGTTTTCATTGAGGTCAGTGAGTTATCCCCAAACAAGAGAGTTAATCTTTATATAACATTTCTACATATTCCTTCCTAATTTTTCATGCTTATAGATATGTGGAGGAAAGAAGTCTTTTTTGTCTTTTTGAGATATGGTCTACCTTTAATTCCAGTTGGCTTAGAGCTCTCTATGTAGACCAGGCTGGCCTTGAACTCACAGAGATCCACCGCCCTCTGCCTCCTGAGTGCTGGAATTAAAGTCATTCATCACCAAACCCAGCTAGAGGGAAGTGTTTAAACAGCAGTGGAATGACAGAAACTAATAGCTCTTAAATTCTTAGATGCTGTCTAACATCCACCCAATTTTCTATAACTAATTGTTACAGACCTCCTCTCCACTTGTGAGTATGAGCCTTCAGCCCTGATTATCCAGAGATATGGGACCTATCCATAAGAGTAAAGGCAATTGCCAATCATACTGATGCCAAATGTACTTAATTCTAACCTTCTCTTAGTCCTGGTAAATCCTTTTACTGCCTGGGTAGAAGTTATTCCATGAAACACAGAAAATGCCTTCATACTAACCAAAGAACTACTTATAGAAAAAATCCATTAATATGGCCCTGTAAAAGTGATAAGGGGCATACCTGTAAGAATGATTTAGCCTCATGTGTGTCAAAGTCATTACGGATTTAATTCCATCTACTTGCAGTCTTCAGGAAATGAAGGAAAGGGCTTTATAAGAGACACTGCTGGGAGATCTCCTGAGACCAGTGGAAGGAAGAGCAGGAAGGCAGGTAGGAACTGGGTGCCTCAGCAAGGCTGATTGTTGATCCATTAATCCAGCTGTTTTTGGCTTAATTGGCTTTTGTGGATGTGGGAGCAGAGTTATCCTCCCAGCTGGTATTAAAGGTAGGGTTGTGTGAGATCTGAGATCTCCTGAGACAAGTGGAAGCACAGGTACACCCCTCCCCCAACTGGGATTATGAAGGCATCTAAAGGAGGCAAGCAAAACAAGGCTTCAACACAGTGAAGAGGCATTTAGGGCTCCCATTGGAATGCAGGCAAGGAGAAGCCCATATGCCAGGAAGATGAAGAAGAGACAACACTGAAAAGAGGCAGGATAACCCCACACCAAACACTACCAATGCTATTGAAGACTCCTGCAGTGGGATCCCTCTGGGGGTGCCCCAAGACACAGATATCAGAAACACAATTGTGAATATATTTAAAGAACTATAAGATTATAAAGAACAAATCAAATAACTGAGAAATGAGAATGAAGAACACAAGAAGGACCTAGAGAGAGAGAATGACAAACTCTAGAAGGAAGTAGAAACACTGAAAAGATCCCATGCTGAAAAAGATAAGGAAACCAACCAGCGAAGCAAAGAGCTACAGGAAGAGATTGAGAAGCTCCAAAATGAAGTAGAAATACTAAAGAATTCAGAAGAGGAAATGGAAAAGGAAATCAAAGACTCATCCAATCAAGAGGAAAGGAATGGAAAAAGCCTCAGAAGTAGAATGGAAGAAGCAGAATAAAGATTATCAGTCCTGAAAGATAACACAGAACAACTAAAAACCTCAAGGAAAGATTATGAAAATTTAAAAATACACAAAAGTGGAACAACTAGGAACTGTGGGACACTGTGAAAAAAATCAAACCTCCACATCATAGGAATAGAGGAAGGAGAAGAATCCCAAGAGAATGGTATTGATCAGATCTTCAACAGAATAATAGATGAAAATTTCCCCAAACTAAAAAAAAGGACAAACCAATACAAATACAAGAAGCAAATAGAACTCCAGACAAGATCAGAAAGAAATTCTCCACAACACATCATAGTTAAAGTGCTAGACACCCAAAACAAAGAAAAGTTCTTAAAGCCACAAGAGAAAAACAACAAAGTGACCTATAAGGGGAAACCTATCAGCATTACAACTGATTTCTCAACGCAAACTATGAAAGCAAGAAGAACCTGGAGCAAAGCATTCCCAGTGTTAAGGGACAATAGATGCCAACCCAAGTTACTCTACCCAGCAAAAATGTCAATTATAGTTGAAGGAGAGAGAAAAACCTTCAATGACTTGAACAAGTTGAAAGAATACATGTCTGGAAAACCAACCCTTTAGAGAACACTTGAAGCAATTCAAAGGACAGAAGAAAGGAGCAACCAACCCCAGGTACCTAGAAAGAGAAATCAATAAAAGCATAACTGCAGAATTGGAAACCTAAACCCAAACTGCAAATGGATAATAAGGCAAAAGGAAGCAGCACAAACCTATCAGTCTTAACCTTAAATATTAATGGACTAAATTCCCTAATCAAAAGACATAGACGGGAGATTGGATTAGGAAACAGAACCCATCGATATGCTGTCTACAAGGAACACATCTTACCTTCAAGGACAGACACCACCTTAAAGTGAAAGGATGGAAAAAAATATTCTAAGCAAATGAAACCAAAAAGAAAGCAGGTGTTGTTATTTTAATATCAGACAAAATAGACTTCAAAGTAAAAGAAATCAGAAGAGACAAAGAAGGCCATTACATTTTTATCAAAGGAACAATTCACCAAGAAGATTTCACAATTATGAATATATATGCACCAAACCCTGGTGCACCAAAATTTATAAAGACAATTCTCCAGGACCAGAAGACACAGACTAACCCCAGTACACTCATAGTAGGGGATTTCAATACCCCACTGAACACTTTGGACAGGTCAACAGGACAAAGAATAAACAGAGAGACATCTGAACTGAACGATATGATACACCAAATGGACCTCATAGACCTCTACCAAATATTCCACCCTAATACCAGAGAATACACTTTCTACTCAGCACCCCATGGAACATTCTCCAAAATCGACCACATACTGGGAAACAGAAGAAACTGTGAGGACCAAGCTCACTCCATTTTAGCTTGGTCAGCTCCATCTTGGCCTAGGGTTCACCCCAGAGTTTTAAAAAAAGGAGGACAAACAAAAGCATGACTTAGATAAATTAATCTTTTATTAGTAGAGCGATTTAACTTCTGCCAAAAAGCATAGTTAAATGCTTTATGGACAAGGACAGAGAGTCTAAACCAGGTAAAGAAATAGAACAAAGAGTCCAGAGCAGGTGAATACACATAATAAAAAACTGACTGATCTGTAACCAAGATCCTATCAATCAGAAGAGGAGACACCATGACTATGATGGAAGCCCCTAACTGGGAAAAAAATCTAAGGGAAATTGGGCCTCGCTGCCTGATGCCCTCCAGTCCCATGGGAGTGTGCTCGGCCTGACGCATTGTCTGCTCTATCTATTCTGTCTGAGTTGTTGGTTGTTGTGGCTTCTTTTCTGCTTGCTTGTAACTAACCCTCGATTAAACTTATATCTACTACTATTTGTAGTCCCCCGGCACCTTTCTTGCGTGAGTGTGGCAGATTAAGCCTAACAAAACCTCCAAAAATACAAAAAGATTGAAATAATTTCATGTATTCTATCAGACCACAGTGCAATAAAGCTCAACATCAACACCAGTATAAGCCATACAGCCTACAAGAACACGTGGAGACTAAACAACACACTCTTGAATAATGAATGGGTCAAGGAAGAGATAAAGAAAGAAATAAAAGCATTCCTGGAACTGAATGACAATGACAATACAACGCAACAAAACATATGGGATACCTTAAAAGCAGTCCTAAGAGGGAAGTCTATAGCCCTGGCTGCCTACATTAGAAAAACAAAAGAGCACAAATGAATGATCTAACACTATAGCTAAAAGCACTTGAGAGGTAACAGCAGATGAACCCTAAACACAACAGACGGGAAGAAATAACAAAAATCAGAGCAGAAATCAATGAAATGGAAACAAAGAAAACAATACAAAAAAATCAATGAATTCAAAAGTTGGTTCTTTGAAAGAATAAACAAGATAGACAGACCTCTAGCCCAGTAAACCAAAAGAAAGAAGGAACAACTCCAAATGAATACAATCCGTGATGAAAAGGGAAATATCATGACAGACAAGGAAAAGATCCAGAAAATCATAGGGGAATACTTCAAGGACCTATACTCTACCAAGTTTGAAAACCTAGAAGAAATGGATGAATATCTGAAATCCTGGGAATCACCAAAACTCAACCAAGAAGAGATACACAGCTTAAACAGACCCATAATATATGAAGAAATTGAAGAGGTAATAAGAAACCTCTCAACTAAAAAAAGCCCAGGCCCAGATGGTTTCATGGCAGAATTCTATAAAACACTTCAAATAGTCCTACAACCATTATTACTGAAAGTGTTTAGAAGAATAAAATCAGAGGGAATTCTCCCAAATTCCTTTTATGAAACCAGCATCACTCTATTACCAAAACCAGGCAAAGATACAAATAAAAAGGAGAATTATAGACCCATTTCCCTAATGAACACAGATGCCAAAGTTCTAAACAGGATACTGGCAAATCGCATACAGACCCACAACAAGAAGATCATCCATCATGACCAACTCGGATTCATACCAGAGATGCAGGGATGGTTGAACATACAAAAATCAATGAACATCATCAAGCATATAAATGCACTGAAAGACAAAATACACACCATCATCTCGATGCTGAAAAAGCCTTTGACAAAATCCAGCATCCCTTCATGGTTAAAGTCCCAGAAGGAATTGGATTGGAGGGATCATTCCTCAGTGTAATCAAAGCCATGTACAGGAAATCCACAGCCAATATCATCCTAAACGGGGAAATGACAAAAACATTTCCTTTAAAGGTAGGAACTCGGCAAGGCTGCCCCCTGTCACCACTCGTCTTCAATATAGTGCTTGAAACACTTTGTAGAACAAGAAGAAAAGAAAAGGAAATTAAAGGAGCACTAATTGGAAAAGAGGAAGTCAAGCTATCCCTATTTGCTGATGATATGATTGTATACTGAAGGGATGATAAAAACTCCATGAGAAACTCCTAGAAATGATTAACAGCTTCAGCAAAGTGGCAGGATACAAAATTAACCTAAAAAATCAATGGCCTGGGGCTGGAGAGATGGCCTAGCGGTTAAGAGCACCGACCACTCTTACAGAGGACCCGGGTTCGATCCCCAGCACCCACATGGCGGCCGAGAACCGTCTGAAACTCCAATTCCAGGAGAACTCCAGTTCCAGGGGAATCCGAGACCGTCTTCTGACCTCCGTGGCATTGCACGACACGGGTGCACAAACTTGCATGCAGACAGTACATTCATACACATACAGAAATAAATAAAATTAATAAAAAAAAGTTT